>PVJH01033411.1:10928-21684 GCA_004026705.1 Nesogale talazaci
GAGGATGGCATATGATGAGGGGGAGGGGGGTTGGCGGGGGGAGGGGGGGTTCCATTCAGGGTCTCTGGAGTTGGCTCCTAACAACAGCTACCAAGCTAAGAGTTCAGTAACTGCACGAGACATTTGGTAATTTCAGAAGAAGAAAAAAAGAAGCAAGAGATCAGTTATTTATCTAAAGACATTTTTTTTTTTTTTGGCTTGGAGGCAAACAATTCATAGCACAAACACTGAGGCCTGAGATAAGGTGGCTTTTTTTTTTTTTTCTCCCCAGAGAAACCCGTTTGCTTAGCAATTACCAAGGCCCAGGAGCAGAGGCTGTCCTTGGCAAGTCAGATGGACAGATGCAAATGTCTGCCCAGAACTGATTCCATCAGAGTTGTCTCTCAACTTGGTCAAAGGACATTACAAGATCAAAGGCATCCCCAGTCTGCTCCGTGTGCATAAGAAATGCTCCATTTATTCTAGGTACTTAGCATATTTTTTCCATCTCAGAATGTTCTAACTAAATTTTAGCTCTTCCCTGAGGAACCCACTCATTCTCTTCCATAATCTAAATGTCCACCCTCTCCCTCAGAGCTACTGCCCTCACGGGGAATGAGCACACAGAAAACCCTTCGATAATTCCTTTATATTTAAGCAACTGCAGTAGAAAGACTTCTTTGGAAGAGAAATTATTATATCGAAATGGGAAGAATACATTAATAAAATCACCATAATAATGGGAAATTATGTGCATTTCTTCCAGTTACTAGTATATCAAATAGATACAAATTTAGTAAGTATATTGAGTAGGGTAAATAATTAATAAAATTTAAAGAACCCTGAACCAAGTATTTTTTCAAACAGAGATGGAAAGAATTAGATAATTACATTACATACATTAGACTTTGGAGCAACTCACAGACAATTGGTGTTATGTCTACCTTCTAATCTTTTGTATTGTATAGTATACATTCTGGGAGAGCCATCCCCAGATGCCAGACTGGGTGCAGATAAATCAAAACCAAACAGAAATACAGTTTTTGAATCTTACAACTTTTCATGTCATTCCTGCGACCTGTGTAAATTTACATCAACAAAAAGACATCAGTACACATTGTAATGGAGAGTGATAGTTGGATCGTGGTTTAAATTTGTTGAGGACAAACTGCCTTCAAGTCCAATTTTTTCCAACCCTATAAAGATTTATCAAGGAGGTAAATCTTTACAGATGCAAATTATCTTCTAGTTGTGAGTGTGAACTGCCAGCCTAAGGTTACCAGTCTGATGTTTCCCTGACAGCGCAGTCGGACCCCTGTGAAAAGGATTCTGTATGGGAACTTGTGTCCCGAAGCTAAAGCAGTGCGTACTGGATACGGTGTAGTCGTCTGAAGTTACAATAAACAGAAAGGGGACGAATTGTAAGAACCTAAGCATAGAACTTTAGGAGTTAGGAAGAAAAGAAAGAATCAATCAAAATAACATTTAAAGTTGAAAAGAAACAAAATTCATTGCCCTCAAGTCCATGCTGCCTCAAAGCCACCCTCCCTGCCAGATGGAACTGCTCAGTGGCTTCCGGTGACTGTCGCTCTGTCATCCAAATATTCAGGGTTAGAGAAGAGGAAACATCTCAAGCTTAAGCATGTTCAAGGAAATCACTGAGGTGATAAAAGCAGAAATGAATCAACTGGAATACACACATATACTGTGATCATCTCTGACAGCCACATGTTGATATTTGCAAGTGAACACAATTAAAAATTATTTGCTGAGGACTAATCACCCAAAAGAGAGGGAGAAAGAAATACCAATATTATGAATAAAAATAAGCTGCAACTATAGGTAGAAGATAAAGTAAATATGAGAAGGCTATTTACAAGCCTTTTGTCAAAAAAATTAAAAGTAAAATGGTCAATTAACTATAAGAATATAACTTAATAGAGATTATTCAAGAAGGAATAGTTTTCCATAATCTGAAATAAAAGTGTCTCTCATAACTAATTATATATTAGAAATGAATGGGCATTGTTTTCTGGTTTATTTTTGATAAGTAAAATCACATTGTATCTTATGATACATAGTATTTTAGATGTAACAAAATGTAAAATTTCATCGGCTCAACAAAATTAAACAAGGAAACATATAAGAAGGGACCCACAAGTTAGAAACCACATCACCCATAAATTGTGAATTTTATCAATTCCCCCAATTCTGTTTGCATCAGGGATAGAAAGACACTTCCTATACATAATGAAATATAGATACCAAAAGCCTACAACCAACATTTAACATTTAGATATTACAAACATTCTTTTAAAAATCTGGTCTAAGATAAGTATGTTTACTGCGAGGACATAGGTGAGACATTGTACTAGCGGTCCCCTGAGAACACGAGATAAGAAGAAGGAATTATACTTGTGAGATTTAAATGAAATGAAAATCAAACACGTTCGTCTGATAAAGACCGGTATTCAGAACATGTGAGAATTCTAACAATTTAATGATAAAAGAATCACCAACCCAGTTTCTAAAAATGGTCTAAGGATGTAGCACACACTCAGCAGTGGAGACAGAAACAAGGAAGATGAGTGAGCGCTGAATCCTTAGTCAACTCCAGAGCTAAACCGGAGACAGTCCCTGGCACACCTGCTACTCATGTCATTGATTTGGCTCCAACCCACAGGGACCCTTATGTTGCTAAGATGATAAGGCTTTGCTGGATGTACCTTTTCACAGTGGGAGCAGGTGGCTTTGAACCTCTGCCCTCATGGTTAACCCACTGGGCTTCGTTTACAAGATGAGACAGAGTACTGACAGGGATGTCCTGCAGCCTGCACAAGCTGATCGGGAATAAAAAGTGGTCCAGTCAAAGGAAGTGCAACTGTGTCCCCAGTTCAAACCCTGGTTGCGAGTTTTCTGGGCAGCTCTGTGCATCATCACCCAGAGTGACAGACATGCCCCATGGCTATTGCCTGGCACATAAACAAGACATGGGACCCCATCACCGACTGCCCAGCCCTTCTCAGCCACCCCTAGCCCAGTCACAGAGCAGAAGCAATGATACCAGACCCCACTGATCCTGCCTGCCCCATCGGGCCTGGGAGGTGTGTCCTCAGGGCCCCAGGGCCACAGCCTTCTCCTGAGGAGCAGCTGCAGGGTTCAAGCCACTGGGTTTTTGGCGAATGGCCAAGTGCTTAACCATAGTGCCATGTGGGCTTCCCCCTCCACACGCACACTTCACTCTCCTCTTCCAGCTGAACCTCACCATTGCCACCGCAGATGCTTCTGAGATGCCCTGTGGGTGGAGTTCTTCCCTGAAACTCTCTGCATCACCGGTTGTCATGGAACAAACACACTTGCTGAACTCCGTGAATGAAGCAAAGGGGAAATAACGTTGAAGAAGAAATCCATGTTGCGGTGCTTGGTCCTGCGCCCCACTCATGGCGACCCCTGTGGGTCAGACTAGAACTGCAAACACACACTTGTTAAGCATTGGCATTTCACAGGCAGACTGTCAGATCTTCCTCCTGAGGGACCTCTGGGTAGGCTTGAAGCCCGAACCTGTGAATAGTGGACAAACACTGCCCTGAATCCACTGCTTCACCTGGGGCTCCTCTTTTCATGCGACTCATCCCCACTTCCTTCTGACACGCCTGAGTCTATCTCCTGCTCCTCCTGCTGAAGGCCAAGTCCTGCCATCCCCCTCTCGCTATGTGACATGACGTCTCAGAGCACAGGACATTCTCCAGGAAGTTCTTCTGACCTCTTCCCATCCTGGGACATGCCGAGGATTCCCTGGTCCTCCTGTTTCTCTGATGGTCCCTCTCCATTCGTGATCCTTACGAGTTGTCTGAATACAAACAGGGGAGACTGACCCTCAACTCCATTGTTCAACCTTACATTGGATGTTCACCTCCAGGTCAAAAGTGCCTCACTGCTTGTGGATGTTCTTCTGATTCCAAGTGACCTCAAGCACAACAGAAAATCAGCCCTGCAAGGTCCTGTGTGGTCCTCACATCTGGCCCCTGTTTGAGCCACTGTGCCCATCTGTTGACTGCAGAGTCTTCTTCTTGTCACTCCATTCGGCTTCACCTCTGTACCCAGGGACTGGTCTTTCCTGATCACTCGTTCAAAGCCCATGAGAAGTCTCGCCATCCTGCTGTCTAAGGGGCGTGCTGGCTGGGTGTATCCCAGGACGCACGTCTTTGTTCTTCTGCCTTTATTTTTTCCCACGTCTTTATTTCCACGGCTAGAAAAGTCTTATGAAAATTTGTCAAAATCTGTCTTTTGCCTCCCAACCTGCTCCAGTCTTGTGTCTAAGCCCTGCTTGCTGACACCATCACCCTCAGAGTTCTCCAAGCCAGTGGCACACTCGGGGGCCTGGGGGCTGTGACAGTGTCAGAGGGAATGGTGCCCCAGCCGGCATCCTTAACCTTACCTGCGTGTCTGCCTCTGGATGGCTTTTCCCCACAGCCCAGAGGCTTGTTGCGTGGCCTCCAGTTCACCCCCCAGGCCGTCAGAAGAACCATTTTCCCCTAAGTCATCCCCACAAGAATGCCCTCACTCATCCCAAGTGTAGGCCCAAAGTACAGTTTACCTCTGTTGACTCCTCAGCCTCTCACCGTGTTGTTGAAAAGAATGATTTGTGCAATTGCTGCCCTTGGTTTGGTTTCCAGGAGGCTACATGAGGGGCTTATCATATTCTCCTCCACAAACTCACAGATCCCTCTGCCCTCTCAGCTCCTGCATGCACATCCCACCCATGGAGCCCTTTCCTGGTGGGGACCGCAGGCAGGTGGCCCTTGTGACCCTGGCTTGCCACTTCTCTCCCGAGGCGGTCCTATGACATCCAGAGAGCGTCCCATTTTGTCCATGAGTGCTCTCTACTCTGCTTCTGAATCTGTGCGGAATCCTCCTGGGATTCCTAGAAAAAAATTATTTGCTTTCTGAATTGAATAATTTAAAACTTCAAATAGAGGGTTGCCACTTTAACTTCTCACACATTTTCCTCAACGAACCAGGGACTGGGGCCAGGGGGGAACAAAACAGAACTATGCGGACCACAGGCCATCCTGGGTCAATAAATCCCCCGGTTTAAAGCCATTGTCACTAAGCAGTTCACAGACTTTGCCTACCCTCAACCTCACTCCCACGCCTGGTCAGTTGTGACAGCTGCAGACAGACGCACACTGCTTCCACTGCTTTGGTTTTTGAATCTTAGTGAAACCCAGCTAATGTGAAATGGGTTTTGTTAGTCAGTTAGTCAGAGATGCTGGGATGAAAACGCTAGAGAGCTGGCTTTGAAGCTGACCTTTGGAATAAGAGCCAGGAAACAAGCCTTCCCGGTTATGTGGCTGCCCGGAGAATCAAATGGTGCTGTTTAGATCTATTGTGTCTGACTTGTCTATGGGAAAATCTCCTGTGGAACCCCCTCGGGGAACGCAGTTAGTGTGGCAACAGCCTGAGAAGACCATAAAGGAAACAGAAATAAAACCATAGACGAGCAAGACACATCATAACACTTAACCAAATACCACTTGAAACTATTTATCAAGACCCGAGTGGTCTAGCAGGTCGTGAATTGGGCAGCTAACCACGAGGTCAGCAGTTCCAACCCACCAGTCTTTGCCTTGGGAGACAGAGGAGGCTGTCTGCTCCCGCAAAGACTTACGTGCACAGGGGCACTTCTGCTTTGTCTCCTAGCAGTGGTTTTCAACCTGTGGGTCGTGACCCCTTTGGGGGTTGCACGACCCTGTCACAGGGATCACCTAAGACCGTCAGAAAACACATATCTCCAGTGGTCTTAGGACACCACTTCTTTATCTGTCTCCACTGGTGTCTCCAGGCAGCTCTGCCCACATGCAGATACACCCACATAGAGGACCTGGCGCGAAGACTGTCACCCATGCTACACCATGCTTCAAGACAAAATTTCATTTACTTATAATTAGAAATAAATATTTCACAATATATCATCACATAGTGTTTTTGTGATGAAGCACTATGCTTTCATTATGTCCAATTTGTAGCAATGAAAATACATCCTGCCTATCAGATATTTACATGAAGATTCATAACGGTAGCAAAACTACAGTGATGAAGTAGCAACAAAAATAATTTTATGGTTGGGGTGTCACCACCACATGAGGAACTGTATGAGAGGGTTGCCGCATTAGGAAGGTTGAGAACCACCATCTTAGAGGGTCTGGAGTGTAAAGCACTACATGCATACCCAGGAAGATGTGTTCTTCTTGAGCAAATTAAAACTGAGTGTGTTTTATGAATCTTCTTGAAGAGACGGACCCAGTGGAGCATGGCTGTGTTGTTCAGAATGCTGTCTCTCGGGCATTCCGATGGGCAGCTATTTGTGACTGCCACAGGCCAGCACCAGCCCGGCTCCCGCCTGCCAGTCCTTCTTCTGCTGCTGTGTCCTTCCACACAAGACGGTCCGTTGGGTGCTTACTGCACACAGTCTGTGTGAGCGCGCTTTCATGGGAGGCCCAGGAGCCTCTGCCAAGGTGCGATCCATCATGGCTCTTTGTAGGATGTAAGTAACCTTGATTAAGTCCAACACGTATGTGGCCTGCACGCACTCTGAGAGATACACATTTGAGAGCACACCCCCACCCAGTGGGAGAGGGGGAGGGAGATATATTGACAGAGAAAGAGCGGCTGGGAGCCGCAGTCAGCCTGCTGGCCGGCATTACTTTGTCTTTTCCGACGTTTTAATCTAGCAGGATTTCTAGGCGCACAGACTCCTGATTGAATCAGTCCGCGAGAGCCGGCACCCACCCCGCCTGTCCCCATGACAACATTCTGCAGAGCGATGGCAGAGCCAGGAAGCCAGCGCTGTGGTCTAACCCACAGAGCACGGGTCCCTGGAGGGCACAGCCGGGCAGCTCTGCTGAAGGTTGCGGGTCCAAAGCCATGGAGATGCCTGGCCTTCTGATTCTGGGAGGCGACGCCTTCAAAGCCCACCCCTCAGAGCAACTCTGCTGTGTGCACACGGGCTGGGTGTGTGTGCGTGCTCCGGGTGACATCGGAGCCCCACACAACTCATGCTGATGGAGCGGGGGCTGTTCTAATTCAACCAGGCGCAAGTTCTCTCCTTGTCTCCCTCCCACCTTCCCAATGGGTGTGTTTGTTTACTTTGGAAAGTACACAGCCCTTCCCACCACCTGCATCAATTCAGACTCAGCACCACCCTATTCCGATGCAGTCACACTGGGCCACAGGGTTTCTGAGGGTGTCCACATGAATGCAGTTTACCTCATCTCTCTTCCTGGAAGCAGCAGGTGGATTTGGACCATCAACCTCTCCGTCTAAAGTTTAGCCAATGCCATGGGCCTCCGTCTTGACACAGATGCTTAGGGTCTCTCCCAAAGTTCTGGGTGAACCTCCAGTCCCATCCTAGTTTGCAGAGCACTCTGAGTCTGTCCCCAGGACACACAGCTCTGGGAACAGAGCATTTCCGGAATCCTTGAGGCCTAAAGCTGCTTCCCCTGTGTCTCACCTCCCACCTGAAGATCTCAGAACCATTAAGGTCTGTCCAAGCCTCACAGCTTTTCCAGCTCCTGGAGCTCCTGAATACTCACTCCCTCTCCAAGGGTTCCCCCACCACCACCTTCTGGACAGTAATGAAGGCATTGGCACTTCTGCCTATGAACCTCAGTCTCCTGTACCTCCCCCTTTATATTGGTTCTTATTATCTTCGGATATTGTCTCAGTCATACAGTTATTAGTTATTCTCTGAAACTCTACAATGTTTACACATCTTGTAATTGTATCTCATTTGCTTTCATTGAATGCAATTAATGTTTGGGGTGTATCCGGCACCCTGAGCTGGAGACAGGTAGGCAGGCTGGCTGGCTGACTTATTAACAACCTATGGCATGCAGATGACATGACCTTGCTTGTTGAAAGTGAGGAGGACTTGAAGCATGTGCTGCTGAGGATCCAGGGTTTTAGCTTTCATGATGGACCACAGCTCAATGGAGAGAAGACCAGGGTCCCCACAGCTAGACCAGCAGGCAGCCTCACAGGGGACAGAGTGAGGGCATCAAGGATCTCAGCCTGCTTGGATTCACTTTGAACCAGATATATCTGCTGCACAAAAACCTCTTCAAAGCATTGGAAGGTGAAGGGTTTACTTTGAAGACCAAGGTGTGCCTGACCCACCCAGGTCAAGGCATTTCCAACAAGCCCCTATGCATGTGAAAGTTGGACACGGCAAAGAAAGAGCTGAGAAGAACCAATGCATTTGTGCTGCTGAGGGACAGTCAAAGTGCCATGGACCGACAAAAGAACAAACCAATCTGTCTTGGGAGAAGTACCACCAGGGTGCTCCCTAGAAGCAAGGGTGGCAAGACTTTCACTTACATACTCTGGACATGTTGCTAGGCAGGACCAGTCCCTGGAGAAGGGCAGCCCCAGGTAGTAAAGCCACTGACAAGATGGACTGACACAGTGGCTGCTACAATGGGCCCAAACACACCAGCACAGGTGAGGCTGGGCCAGGACCAGGTATTCAGTTGTACATGGGATTGCTACGCATCACAAGTGACTTTGCAGCACCTTACAATAACGGAACGACAACTTCCCTCTGTCTCGGGGCCGAGGAGACACACAACCATATCCGGGGTCTGTAGGCCTGTGTCCTGATCCATAACAAGTGGAAAACACACAAAAGTTGCTTTGGAACCAACTCCACTTCATAACCACCCCACAGAGGCATAGATAGACTGGAGCCATGGGGTGCAAATGCAGACCCCTCTCTGCAGTCAGCTACACAGGAGTGGACGTGGACGGAAGTGCACTGGGCACCAGAGAAGGGGCATTGGTGGACACCTTCTTCTCCCCACCACAGTTTCCATCACCAGCTGAAGGAGAACATTCCATGACTTCAAACGAATGGTCACAGGTGTCAATTTCTATTGAGACCCTCTGGGACCCCATGTGTGCCAGCGCAGTCCTGTACAGCACAGACTCTCAATGATTGGCCTTTGGGAAGTAGCTGATATGGCCTTCTACACTGGGGCGCCTCTGGGTGGGCGTGGACCTTTTACCTTTCAGTTAGTCACTGGGCACTCAATCAGCAGTTCTACCTTGGATTCCATGAGGAGTCCCATTCTGAGAGAAATCCAGGTCCACGCAGCCTCTTTCCCTCCTTTGAAACCACCTCTACCACATGATTCACTCTGACTCGGCCATCTCTCTGTGTCCATATTTTATTGAAGTTTCCCACTGGCTTGTGTTCTCACTGTGCAGAAGGGCTCAGGGCTGTTTACACATAAGTTATGAGTCATACATGCTTTCTTCATTTCCTGTCATTAACATAAATATTAAAGAAGGCTTCTGGGGGATGCTTCAGTTGACACGGTTCCATCAAGAAAGCACAATTGACTAGCTTGCTGTTCTATCTATAACATCCTAGTTCTACTGGCCTGAATGTGATTTATATATCACTTCTGTGGAACTTTGCCAAGATATTTTTTTCCTTCAAATTGGAAAACAATTAGGTTAATGACTCTTCTTGGACCATATGTTTATTTTTCAACTCAAAGAACTTCATCATATTCATCCAGCATCACCCAGATTGTCACTTCACATGTTGCCAATTAGCTGTGGTTTGTGTTTGCGCGCGCGCGCATGTGTGTGTGTGTTTGTGCATGTGTGTGTGTCTGTGTGCACAGAGCTTGGGATTTGAAAAGCCCAATCCTTCTAATGGGATGCTCTGGTTTGTTTTCTACATAATCGAGAATCATTTATCATAGTTGTCAATTTGCAGAGCTACCTCCACCTCGTGACTCAGGTGCTTGGACTAGTATTGTTCAAGAAGATTGGTTTCTTGCCACTTGACAAAATTTTGCATTAAAAAAGTATTAAGATTTCTGGTGCTTATTGTCGTGTGCTACTGAGAGCTGGGACAGATTGACATGGGCAGGGGAAGAGAATTGAGACTCTCTGATGGCACTTACAATCTTATACACAGTTATCCTCCATTACATAGACCCTTTGGTTTAGAAGCTGTACATCATCTTGAGGCAGATTGTGAATCCACCCTAATATGACCAGATACAAGTGCGGGGAGCCATGTATGGGGCTGAGCATATAATTTTCCTTCATCGTTATTTTCTCTTTATTCTGAGATCATCATAGAATCATGTGCTGTTATGAACTGAATTGTGACCTGGGTTAGTCTGGGTAGACTAGAAAACCAAACTCCTTGACAACTCATATATGAGAGAGAACTTTATATTGAGGTGTAATTGTATATTAAGAACACGTCAAGCCTGGTCCAGATCAAGTCCGTAAGTCTGATATTAGCCCATATGCTTAATACTAGTCTATGAATTCCTCTTCAGACCCATGCAGCACATGCAATGGTGCTAAATGCAGGAAGAACACAGGCCAGTGGAAAGTCTTGTGTGTTCAGTAGTGGTGGAAGCATCTCAGCACAGGCATGGGTCTCTTCATGGCTCCTCTAGTCTCAGAGCCCTGGCTCCCATCAGCATAGCTCTATGTGACTTGTCAACAGAAATGTGAAGCAGAGAGCGTGTGTGTCCCGCCTCCAGGGAGGAAGATAGGAGTTCCTAGAATCCTCAGGAGGCCACACCCATGTAAAGGCATTATTGGCTATCACCTGATTGGCAGGCTAGACTCCACCCCTTTGCTCAAGGTGATGAAGATTATGAAACTACCACATAAAACAATATATTGAGATGTGACCGTGTTTGAAATAGGGTCTTTAAAGACATTGCAGGTTAGCCTAAGGTCA
>PVJH01033412.1:5111-21689 GCA_004026705.1 Nesogale talazaci
CAAGGATGATCTGGGTCAGGTGACTTGTTTGTTTCCTCCCCTCCCCTCCCCAGGTGACAAGGCCGATTTCCAGGGGTCCTTGTTAGGCACTGTGGGGTAATTTCATAGTGACCGTGGACTCAACAGAACAAAACACCACCTGGTCCTGCTCTCACAATTGTTCCGATGTTTGAGCTGACGTTGCAGTCACGGTGTCCATCCGTCTGGTTGACAGACAGAGTGAGGGGCTTCCTCTTTGCTGCCCCTCCACTTGACCAAGCCTGATGCCTTTCTTCAGGGACTGTCTCTCCTGAAGGCATGTCAGACATCTGCGAGATGAAGGCTCACCCTCTTTGACGGCAGGGAGCATCTGGCTGTCCTTCTTGCAAGACAGATTTGTCTGTTCTAGTGGCAGTCAGATTCTGTTCTGTTCGGTTCTGTTCAGATTCGTCACCAACACCGTCATTCAAATGCATGGATTTTTCCTCTGTCCTCCTTAGTCAGTGTCTACCTTTCAAATGTACACGGGGCCATTGAACAGACATGACTTGCATCAGGTGTACCCTCGTCCTCAAAGTAGCATTCTTGCTTTTCAACACTTTACTTATTTAATCATTTTATTGGGGGGCTTTTTTACAAATCCCATAACAATCCATCATTCAATTGTATTAATGAATTGTATTAGTTTCCAAAGCACTTGTACATATGTTACCATCAACATTTCAAAAACACTTTTTCTTTTCCTACATGAACCCTTGGTATAAGCTCCTCTTTCCCTCCCTCCCTCCCTCACCCTCCCACCCTCATGGATTCTTGATATATTATTATTGTTATCTCGTGTGCTTTTCAACACTTTAAAGAGGTCTTGTGCAGCAGACCCAATGCAGCACATCTTTTGATGTGTTGCTTTCATGCGCATTGATTTTGGATCCAACCAAGACCAAGTCCTTGACGATGTCAACCTTTTCTCCACTCATCATGATGTTACCTAGGGTCCTCTTGTGAGGCTTTTGGTCTTCTTTACATCGAGTTGTCAGCTATACTGAAGGCTGCAATCCTTGATCTTCATCAGCAAATACTTCAAGTCCTCTTCACTTTCAGCCAAGAAGGTATGTCATCTGCATATCTCAGGTTTTAGTAAGACTTCCTCTAGTCCTGGCGCCACATTCTTCTCCTTATAATCCAGCTTCTCTGACGATTTTCTCAATGTGCAGATAGAATAAGTGTGGTGAGAAGATAAAATCCCGACACACTCCTTTCCTGATTTTAAACCCGATAGTATTCCCTTGCTCTAGCAACTGCCTGTACACCTTCCACATGACCACGATGGAGTGTTTTGGAACTCCCATTCTTCTCAAGGCTCTCCATAGTTTGTTGTGATCCGTCAAATGCCTTTGCATAGTCAAGGAAGCACAAGGAAGCATCTTTCTGGTATTCTCTGCTTTCAGCCAAGATCCGCCTGCAGTCAGCAGGGAGGTCCCTTGCCACACGTGCTCTTCTGCATCTGGCCTGCACCTCCGGCAGCTCCCTGGCAGCCAAGGCCCCAAGGCAACCGTTGTTGGAGGCTCTTCAGCAAAACCACTTACCAAGCGGTGACACAAGCTTGCCCTCTATTGTGATTCTCGAGCAGGGATAAGAGTGGAGACAGGGACCCACGGGGAGAGCATCCCCTTGAAGCCTCTTTTCTCAATGGCTGTTTTTGAAATCTCTCTGTCTATAGCTGACACATGGCCACCAGCGACATCTGCCCCTGCTTTTTTTTTCTTTTCCTGTTTGTTTTTCATTTTGAAACTATTACAAAAATACAGTCTCTCAGCTCTCTGATTCCTTTATGCATCGTTCTCAATTTCAAGTGAGAGTAAACATAAAAGACTTTATAAAATTAGGCTGCTTCTCTGCAGAATAACTTCATGTGATTTAAAAAATCACTTTATTGGGGGCTCATACAATTCTTATCACAATCCATTCATCCATCCATTGTGTCAAGCACATTTGTACATTTGTTGCCATCCTCATTCTCAAAACATCTGTTTTCTACTTGAGCTCTTGGTATCTGCTCCTCATTTCGCCCTGCCTTCCCCACCTTCTCTCTTACAAACCCTTAGTAATTTATAAACTATTGTCATTTTGTCATGTCTTACACTCTCCGACATCTCCCTTCATCCATTTTTTTGCTGTCCATACCCCAGGGAGGCAGTTATATGTAGATCCTTGTAATTGGTTACTGCTCTCTGCCCCACCTTCCCTCCACCCTCCTGGTATCACCACTCTCACCCCTGGTTCTGAGGGTTCCATGTGTCCTGGATTTCCTGTGTTTCCATATGCAAACAGTTTTGGCATGCAGGGCAGTGAGGACGATGGAGCCACCAACACAGACTCCAGAGACCAGGCTCGAAGGCACAGACCTAACTTCATTACCACTTTTGCAAGGTCTATATAGGTATTGGCCAATTAGATAGCTTCCTTCACATACTTCCAATCACATTCTTATACGGTCATAGGATTTGCAGCATGAAAAATTATTGGCTCACACTGTGGGCTATAAATGAGGGGCTTCCAGCTGGGTTATGTAAATGAGGTATAACTGGCTGAGCAAGCTGTCCAATTGTCTTACAAGACTATTTCGTCCAATCACATTACAGGACCAATCATCCAATTGCCTTGTAGGATGCTATCATCTAGTAGTATTACAGGAGCTTAGCTGTTACTATGGGGAAGCTAGAAGTATTCTGATAGGCAATGTCTCAGAGGTTTAAAGCAGGAGGATATCAGGTGAGCTGGCCTGGGGTCTTATTTAAGCGCGGGTTCCAGCTACCTCATGATTTGGATACCCAGTGGCGTTAAGACCGCTCCAGGAGTCGCAGCAGTGTCCTGCACTTTCTATACCTTTCTCTAAGATCCACAGGTTCTGCCAGGAATGCCCCCACATTTCCAGTCCCCATCTGTACCAGTGTACATTCTCTGGTCTAGCCGGATTTATAAGGTAGAATTGGGATCATGGTATTGGGGGAGAAGAAGCATTGAAGAACTAGAGGAGAGTTGTATGTTTCATTGCTGCTACACTGCACCCTGACCAACTCATCTCCTCCCTGCGACCCTTCTGTAAGGGGCTGTCCAGTTGCCTACAGATGGGCTTTGGGTCTCAACCGTGCACTCCCCTCATTCACAATGATAGGACTTTTTTTTTTTTTTGGGGGGGGCATGCATCACTGCTCTCTGGTGGTGGGAGTAGGAGGCCCAGCTGCACTACTGGAATTGAACCTCCTTCCCAGTGGACCGCAGTCCTGCGCACAACCACTATGCCACCAGGGCTCAGCCCTAAAAGGGGAACATTTTTTTGGGGGGAGGGCATCACTGCTCTCCAGTGGTGAGAGTAGGAGGTCCAGCCCCATTGCTGGAATTGAACCTTCATCCCAGTGGGCCGCAGTCCCGCGCACAACCACTACGCCACCGGGGCTCAGCCCCACAATGATATGACTTTTAGTTCTTTGATGCCTGATACTGGATCCTCTCGTCACCTCATGACCACATGGGCTGGTGTGCTTCTTCCACATGGGCTTTGTTGCTTCTCTGCTGCTTGGCTGCTTATTTATCTTTTAGTTTTTAAGACCTCAGATGCTGTATCTTTTGATATCTGGACACCATCAGCTTTCTTCAACACATTTGCTCATAGACCCACTTTGTCTTCAGCATCATGTTAGGAAGGTGAGGATCATGGAATGTTAGTTTAATAGAACAAGGTGCTCTTGCATTGAGGAAGTACATGAGTGGAGGCCCAATGTCCATCTGCTACTTTAATACTAAACTTATAAATATATGCACATAGATCTATTTACCCATCATCATATTTAAATATATTTACATATGTACATTCCTGCATTTAGACCTCTATAAATGCCTTTTGCCTCCTAGTTCTTTCCTCTATTTCCTTTACTTTCCTCTTGTATCCCTCATGCTCAGCCTTCATTTGGGTTTCAGTAGTTCCTCTCAGTTACACTGTCCTTAATCAAGCCCTACCAGGCCTCCTACACCCTTCTCACCACTGATTTTGACTCACTTGTTGTTCCCTTGTCCCTGGGTTTGTTAACACCATCTCCTTTCCCCCACTTACCCGTCTCCCATGTTCCCCCAGAACCATCGGATTCATTGTTTTCTCCTTCAGATTGTTTATCCCAACTATCTTCTCTAGATAAACCTGCAGAGATAATAATATGCACAAAATCAAGACTGAGCAAAACAAAGCAGCAAAACATTAATAACAAAAACCAATGACACACACACAAAAGAAAGCCTGAAATAGTTCAAGGTCAGTTTGTTGACCTTTAGGAGAGTTTTCTAGTCAGTCTGATGGGGTGCTGTCCCCTGACCCCACAGTCTCTTTTTGGTACTTCCTCAGGACTTCCTGGCTCTGCTCTCCTTGCTGTTCTGTTGCACGCTCTTAGTGTTTTGCCTTGGTGTGGTGGGCTCCGATTGGGCACAGTTCCCGCACTGTGTCTCCATTGTTGTCCCCCATAGGACTATGGATCTGTGAGGATTGTTGTGTCTCATAGTAGGGCTGCCCCTGCTTTTTGCTGATGATCTCTGATCACCCTTTACATCATTGCAAATCATCTCCTGTCACCCAGATTTTTGGTGCTGTCCATGTGGAGACAATGGCCCAACCTCATCCCTCGCCCTTGGGTCACGGAGCAGTGCCACCTCTTCCCAATACTCAGAGTTCCTTGCTCCCTGTCTTCAGATCTCTTGCTGAAAAATCACTGAGCTGTTGTAGTAGGAAGAGTCTGTGTATGTCTCATGGTATTGGTGCTTGAATTCTAAATGGTGGTTCTCTCCACACCCTCGGTTTTATAGTATAGCCTTCTAAGAAGAGGCATGTCTTCTTTCATTGCTGGTTATTTCCCATCGACCCTCTGCTATGCTCATTGTTTACAGTGCAATTACCCTCCTACCCTATTTGACAGGTGAGTCAAGCAAGAGACATAGGAGTAAGTAGTTTCTCTTAAATAATGTAGCCGAGCAAGTCACTCATGATATTCTGTTCTTCTTCTCCTTTAAGTTTAAGATCTTTACATTCCAGAAGGTTCAGGAGCAAACTTACAGGATTTCTGATTTCAGCCCCTCCCCTTCCCCCTCCCACTGGGGGGGCTGAACCTCATTCATTTCCTCACCCACGACTTCTTTCTTGCAACTCCAGTTGCCATCATTGTATGGATTTCTATTGGATCACTTCATCATCCACCACCCAACTGTGCGTTACCACTGGTGGTTCACATGCGAATTTCCAATGTGGGTAGAACTCAGGTTCTTTTCCATGGGCTCCTGGATACATTCAAATCAGGGAACCCGGCAAGCCACATCTTTTAATGTCCCCACATATGTGACCATGAGAGAGTAGGAGCATGTCCCCTTCAGTGTGGTGTCGGTCAGCTGCCCAGTTCTGTCTGTGTGCATGTAAGGTGAGACACTGAAGAGCTGAAATGTGTTAATAATCATCATCAACAGGCTGAGCCCCAGTGGCGTAGTGGTTGAGTGCGGGACTGCGGCCCACTGGGTTGGCGGTTCAAATCCAGCAGCAGCTCTCCAGGAGCAAGGCTGGGCCTCCTACTCCCACCAGAGGGCAGTGATGCCCCCCAAAATAAAACAACAACCAAAAATAATCATCAGCCTGGAGTGCCAGGGTTCTTGCTGAGAAAATGTCTGTTGCTTTTCTTTGCAACTTTTGCGATGCCAATATTTAGTCCTTGTGTAATTAACATAAATATTGGCATGTGCCATAGAAACAATTCTGTCTGGTGGTGACCCCATTACAATTGCTAATTACAATTGCTTTGTTGAGTTTCGAAGGCCAGGCACCTTTCCAAAGCTGATCCACAGCCCATGTAGTTCAAACTGTCAACTTCTGGGCTAGTGGCTGTGAAGTTGGGTTATAGGAAGAGGGATGTGGCATCACGATCGGAGGAAAGTTTATTTACATATTTGTGGCAGTCACCTAATTTGGTGTCAGTTTGAGGACTGAGGATGTAGGGTTGGAGTCTAGTCTGTCAATCTGGAGATGGCCAATGAGACCTCTGTGTAGGCATGGCCTTCTCCTGAGAATTCTGAGAAATATAATTCCTTCTTGGAGGCAGGAGACGTACTCTCTCTCTCTGCTCACTTCCTTGGAGATGCTAGATTGACGAGGCTGGCTTCCTGGGAGACATCCCTGAGGAGACGCCACAAGGACCCACCCTGATGTAGCCCTGGGTGCTGAGAAGCCATGCAGAGACCCCTGCCAACGGTGAGATGGTTACAACACCACTGGATACAAAGATTTTCTCCCCACTGGCCTGTGATCTATATTCGGAGTCATTGCGTGTGTTTTGTGAGTCTGAAGAGGACTTATAGATTGCTATCAGACATATGGGCTAATATCAGACTTATGACCTTGGACTGGACTGGGTTGGGATGTTTTTCTCAATGTTCAATTGCTCTTGTACTTAAACCTCTCCCTTATATACATACGTGTGGTTATGAATTTTGCTTCTCTACCCTCCCCGGACTAACACAATACTGCTTCTTGATTGGCCCTTCACTTGCAGTGTTGTTCCCTTCTCTCTGACATCATCGGCTGTGTGATTCATCCCTAACTCTCTTGCCATTGTCAGAGCAGGGCCCATTCCTTTAAAGGGATGTCAACTTAGACGAAGAGCCACTGTGCTTGAGAGATCAGAGATAGGTGACTTCTCATCTCGGAACCTGTTATGTTCCTCGTTTTTTTTGCTGCAGTCCCGCGCACACCACCGCGCCCTCGGGGCTCCGCCCTGTCATGTTCCTCTGTGAAAAACTCTTTTCCGTTCCTGCTGAATGTGCAGCAGCTGTTCTGACAAGGCTTTCAGCTCTCTGAACACTTTTAGGAACTCCTAAGACCTTGGGGGGAATTTGGGGCTGCTTCTTGGGCACTTTCCCTCTTTACACTGTAGGTTTGTTTCCCGAACAAACAAAAGGGAATAAAAATGTAGTATTTCATCAACAGTGTAATGAGTTTTATGGAATAAACAACTAAGTATCACAAGCATAGGTCCATCTAATGTTTTATACATCTGCATGGAATGAACATGACTGTGGGTGCTTAGAATACACTGTTGCTTCCATCAACGTTAAACAAGACGAAGGAATGGAAATTTGTGAGGTCCACACTGGGCAGCTGCCCGGCCACCCACCTTGGAGAGAAGAATCCTGGTTGCAAGGGGCATTTTAATGATGATTTGCCAAACTCAACACGCAGCGAGGTATTGCTTGGACTGAATCCCCTCACTGCATAGAGACCCACTGGAGTCCAGCATCCTCTGCTCTGAGGACTGGCTCAGTGTCAGCGGAGTGCTCTTTGGGACAGGTCCGAGCCTGGGCTCTTGAACTGTAGGAGCTGTTTGCATCAAGCTTGTTTGAAAGGGCTTTCCCATCCTGGATGGGTAGAGAACTGGGCCCGAGCTGGTTCAGGAGGTGAGACAAAGTCTCTCCATCCTTACCCACGAGGAGCACGCTGGCCATACTTCTCCCAAGACAGGTTGGCTTGTCCTAGAGGCCGTCCATGTTTCTCTTGTCCCGGAGGTGCTAGGACCTGCCTTTCCTTGTGGGTCCTCCTCGCCTCATGTCTCCTGACCCGGGCCCATTTCTTCCTCTCTCCCTATTCTCTACTCTGGTCCAGATCCTGCTCTGAATAGACCGTGCCTTCTGGGTTCTTGGTGTCTAGTCAGAGAGAGCTGACATGGATGTCGACTCCTCAAGATGCTGGCCAGGAGCGATGGGGGTGGGGGTGGGGGACATGTGGGTCCTATAGAGACCGGGGAAGGAGGCAGGCTTCTCACTGAGGGATCAGTGAAGAAGGACCACTGGTGCAAAACCAAACTCAGTGCTGTGGGGTTGCTTCCAGCTCCTGTGAACTCATGTGCTGTAGAACAGAACTGTTGATAAGATGTTCTTGGTTGTAATCTTCATGGAACTACTGTAGATCCCTCAACCTTTCTCTGTGGTGGGGCTCAGACTTTAACCTATCGATGAGTAACTAAGAGTAAACATCTTTTTTTTGTCCTCGCATCACTGCCCTCTGGTGGGAGTAGGAAGCCCAGCCTTGCCCCTGGAGAGCTGCTGCTGGTTTTGAACTCTCAACCCTGTGGGCCGCAGTCCCGCACACTCAACCACTGCGCCACCAGGGCTCCGGTTGAGTAAACATCTTTTTGGCAACTCAGTTGTCCCCCGACCCTTCTTGTGCCCCTTCCCATCTCCTCGGAGGACTTTCAAGACCAGCTATTCAACAGCTGGGCCTTTTCTGCTGATGCCTTTTCTTGCTTCAGCGGGTGGAGTGGATTCCCTTTCTTCTGGCCTGGGGATAGGTATGAAGAGACCATCCTCCTCACTCAGTCTTTGGGGCCCGGTCTATTCTTCCTGCTGATGGTGGGTGGAAGGCAGGGAGCGCCCTGTAAGGAGAGAGTCCATGCGAGGAATTCAGCCCTGATTGCCCCACAAAGCTCTAGAGAAGACGTGGCTGGGAGAATGGTCCTAGCTAGATGCTCAAATGCTCTCCACAGCCAATTTCTTATACCTGGGAAGCAAATGGTTGCTCATGTTTCCTCCTCATGAGCGCATGCTGTGGATAAGGCTGGCACGTGTGGTCATTGACAAGGATGTACAGTCTCAGCCTTTGAGGGAACCCTTGGAAGCTTGTCCTATGGGGCCCCACGTGGCTGTTGCAGTGTCCGGAGCAATGCTGTGGCCGGCATCCAGTGATTGGTATGAGAGCACTGCAGAGGCACAATGCCGAGTTTGTCTCTCTAGCCACAGGGCATTCGTGGAATAAGTAGAGCCTGGGTGCCTTTCTTCAGAGTGGGAGTCAGGAAGGCAGCAGGATGGCTAACTCGACTCACCATGATGTGAATGGATGGGAGCATGAGTGGACTGACAGGAAGAGCTGGAGGGCCAACCAGAAAATAATTAACCCCGGAGGCACTTTATCCATTAGTGGACAAATCGGCATGGATTTTGCAATCCATCTGAAAATCAAGTTGTTTATGTCTTACGCAATGTGTCCAGGCCCTGTAGGCTCTCAAGATGGTCCTGTCTTGGGAATTACTTAAGTGACCGCAGCTGCCACCCTTCACTCCTTTTGGCAAGCCCCTCCTCCTGGTCTCTGGCCTTTCCAGGGACCAGAGGTCCAGCATCCTGTGCCTATGTGTGTGTCTGGCTCCAGGCACCAGGTCCATGCCCTCATGGATGAGAGATTCTCATGGCATAAGAGACTTGGAGGGGAGAGGTGCAGGTCGCAGGTGGGAGACAGCATGTGGGCCAGGCTCTTTCAGGACCAGGGGGACGGTGCCACCAGTCAGCTGGTCCCCAGCCAGTGTGGCTTCTTACTGCACTGCCCGGCCTGGGTTGGGTTGTCATTTCTCCCAGACCACCCTCTGAGCCACCCCCTCCTGTCTCATGCGGATTCTGTTTTCTCATTATAACTGGGCTTTCCTTTTTTTGGATATAAGGAAAAGGTTCATATACAAGAGGAATGGAAAATCGAGACAGCATCCCAACCTAGTCCAATTCAAGTCTATTAAGTCTGATATTAACCCCTATGTCTGATACCAGTTTATACAGTCTTCTTCAGATTCCTGAGGCATGTGCAATGACACCAGGATAATCACAGGGCAGTGGGGGCAGAGTCTTGTGTAGCTCGTAGGGTTGTAAGCATCTCATCGCTGGTAGGAGTCTCTCTGTAGCTTCTCAAGCATCTTGGCACTGGCAGGAGTCTCTACGTGGCTTTTCTGGTTTCGTGGGCTTTCCTTTTTAGGGCACTTCTCTTTGTGTGTGTGTGTGTGTGTGTGTGTGTGTGTGTGTGTGTTGTACAGAGAGTTTTATAAAAGAATGGCTCACACAGCGGCAGAAGTCGCTCAGTCCCATCCAGTTCAGGTCAGGCTTCTCCTGATTCGGGGAAGTCGGTGAAGAGCAAGCAGGCTGGTGGTGCGGAGCCCTGAAGTAGATTGAATAAATCTGTCGTCTAGAGCCTTGGAGGGCACCGAGGACCAGCAGGAGACTTAACAGGAGCTCAAGGAACCAGGCGCAAGGTCAGGCTCCGGCAGAGGACCCAATAGAATCCACCCTGCTTGTTCTCTCTCTTTACCAAAAGGCTCTTGATACCAACGGGGTATGTCAGCAGGCCGAGACACAATGGATAGCTTGAGCGCCATCCACACCCTTAGCCCAGTGTGTCGAGTTGGCATCATCCTTAGTCAACAGGGACCCCCGCTTGTCAACAAGACATCTGTACACCACTCATTAACCACCACAATCGCCAAAGTCGATAAATAAAATCAGAGTTGCTCCCAACGTGCCCCAACTCACATGCATACCACCGCAAACGCACTGACCCCATTTTCATCTGACAGCCTCCCTGGGAAGCAGTCTCTCCAGACCTGAAGAGGAGGGTTGCAGGGGCAGGAAACCAATCTGCTGACACTCAGTGTTGGTCTCTGCTGCTGGCAGACCCGGCCGGCGGTGGCAATAGCCAAGGCAGCCTTGGTGAGCGGAAGTCCCCGATGCCGAGCCCACGCATAACCACAACACATGTCCACTGTGTTCAGGTCCCCTTTGGGCAAGGCAGTAGTGGTGCGCAAAGAGGGCTTTCCATAAGGCGTGTCGTCCCATCGTCTTGACTGTGAAAATCGGCCTCTGCAGAGGCGATCCCGGGGGGCGCACATCCTTCACTCTCTTCGGCCCACATACTTTTTCCCTGCACCTCATCATATGTCCTGTTTAGGGCACTTCTATATGCACACTGCTTAACGAGCCAAACGACTCAACAAGCTCTTAGACGAGGAGCTGCCAGCTCTGTCCCTTCCTCCTCCATCTTTTCGTTTCTCCATTTCCGGTTCCCCACAAAGAGTCCCGTGCTTGCACGGAGCTGATTGCTTTCTTACGGACTTGGGGGTCGTTGGGCGAGCCTGTGTGAGGTGAGTGTGAGCACACATGTGTATGAGAGTATGAGTGCATGTGTGTGGGGGTGCTGCCCTGCGAACCTCTCTGGGAGTCTCATGGAGGGCCTGGGTCTCAGGCTCCTCTGGCAGTGCCCCTGCGTGGACCCCTCGTGTCCGGCGTGGAGGTCAGGAACCTGGCTGTCAGTGTTAGGGCAGAGGGTGAGGAGGGACGTGGTCCAGTCCCCTCTGTCCCTCATGGCCATCAGGCTGCTTTCGACTCACAGTGACCTTATGGGACAGGGCGCCACTGCTCCTGCGGACTGGAACTCGGCTGGAACTCTTTCTGGGAGCCGAAAGTCTCCTCTCCCCGCTGAGGAGCGGTGGTGTGGAGCTGCTGGCCCGGGGGGGCGGGGCGGGGGGGGAGCGGCTCAGTCCCGGGTCATCCACGATGCCACCCTGGTCAGAGACCCTCAGGATAGCCTCGCAGCAGGGAACAGCGCCCGTTTTGTCAGCATGAGGGGAGGGATGAGGAGGGTGGGAGGTGGGCTGGTCACCCTTTTATGCGCCGGGGGTTGGCCGCACGTCCACCGGCACTCGGTGGTCCTGCACGTAACACTTAGGGATTTGGTCCTGATTCCCAGGAGAGGCGTTCTTGGTGCGGTCGCACCGACAGCCGCGGGTCTGGCTGTTTTTGAAACGCGCTGCTCTGCATTCCTCTCCTCTTCGCTTCCCCCTCGGGGGTCTTTAATGAGTCCGCATAAAACTAAAGCCCAGATGGGCGTGCGTGCCCAGCCCAGGCCCTTGCTCAGAGAGGGCTTCTGAACCCCCTCTCTCCTGCCATGGCTACCCAGCGAAGCAGCAGAAACGACAGAAACCCCTTGGAGGGCATCTGCCTCTATCTCTGGCTGGGATCTGCCGCAACTCACAGCTTTCCCCCTTTGTGGACAGAGGACACTGGATCCTGTCCATTTAAAGGGCACCCAGGCGTTTCAGGACTCGGAGGGATCGAGAGTCGAAAGCGATTTGTGCTGCACCTGAGGCAGCACGCGGTATCGCGAGGGCACCTGCACCCCCTCTCCGGGCGGAGCAGTTCTCGCCCAGTGATGGGGGCTGTGTGCTCACATCTGGGCCTCATAGCTTGGAGCCCCGGCAGGGAACTTCCCGTCTGCGTCCAGCAGCGAGAAGGCAGGCTCGAGTCTCAAATTCTTTCCGGGCATACGGTGTAGCTGCGGATGAAATTTGTTCAATTGCCCTTCCTCCCAAAGCCTTTTGGGCCACAGAATTTGATCCCAGGACGAGGTAATCCTATTAAAGCTTAAACCAAAGAGACTGGCTTTTCCCTCGAAGGATTAAGGAGATGTAGGAAGGAGTTTCCAAAAAAAAAAAAAAAAAAAATCTGTGGGAAGGCGGAATGAGAAGTTCATGGAATTTTTCCATAGACTTTCCGAAGCTCCCCGTAGGGTGTTGGCGCACCCCTGTGAGGCAGGAGGGGGTGCGTCTCTTCGCCTCTCCCTTTGTGGAGGGATTGTCACAGATAAGCAGAATCCCCTTTGGCAGCTGTTCCTCGAGAAAGGAAGTATTGCTCTATTTACTCAATTGATACCAAATATTGACATCAGTACCTATCAATGTACTCTCGAACCAAAGGAAAAGGCGCTCTGGGTGGCTTCTCAGAGGGTAGGACCCCTGGGTTGATGTTGCTGGAAATCCCAAGGAAGGGAAGACTCATTCATGCTTGCATGGTTCCCGGGTCTTCTTCCCACTGCCCCCAGCACAAAAGCAGAAACAGAAACCAAACCAAACACCCGGACTTTGCCGTGCGCTACAGAGAGCCCCTCAGACTCGCCAGGCAGCAGCTGGTTTTCTACTGCATGAGGCCTGGCACGCACCGGCTGCTCCTCTTCCTGGAGGGCCAGGCTGCCCATTCTCCGTCACACAGCTTGCCTTACTGGCGGTCTCTCAAACATGCCAGCCCCCTTCCCCTCCTCCTTGCATGTGCTGCTTTGGTTGAGTGGACTTGTTTACGTGCAACAGGGGAGCACGTGTTTCACCGACATGCCTTTCTCATCATGCCATCCTTAGGGTGCAACCTGACTCCCAGTGAGGCTTGTCTGTCAGCATGGGGCCACCCTGCGAATTTCTTCCTTCCTTTCTCTCCAGGAGCATTTCCGCGGCTGATTATTGGAAAGGAGACCACCAGCCCTTTCTTCCAACTCTCCCCAGGTAGGCTCAAACTGCTAACCTTTCAATTAGCAGATCAGTGGCCTGGCCAGTTTGGCTCCCCAGGGATGTCAGCAGAATAGAAACTGGAGGAGAGGGGTGCCTCCAAAGTGTGCTGACTGAATCGGGGAGCTGTCTGTCCCCTTGTCTAGCTCCTACTCTGCACTCAAGTGCTTATCCAGAAGCCCTTCTTCTGGGAAACCATCCTGGTTGAGGCACACACGGCCAGGGAGTGACAGAGTGGGGGAGAGACTGAGGGTCTATCAACTCCCTTTCTGGACCCTGGCACAGCCCCCCCCCCCAGACCTCCCCTCTGTGTGGATCCCACGGGGCATCTGGATATTGGGAGTTAGTTAGGGACCCATCCCAAGAGCTCTCCGGGTCAAGTGTGCAGATGTGCATTTAAGAGTTATGGTTGATGAAGAGGAGAAGCAGAACGGGCAGAAGCTGTGGTTCGACCCAGGGGAGGAGAGTTTCCTCTGGCCCAGGGAGAGTGTGTATGCGGTGCCTCTGGGCCGCGTGTGCCATGTCCACAGCTCCCAGCCCTGCAGGGGTTGGGGGTGGGGAACCTTACCCTGAGAAAAGGCCTTCCCTGGACAGAAGGGCCCGCAGGTCCCTCGTGTGACCACGAGGGGGAGATCGTCCTCTGGAGACGGTTTGCTGAGGTGCCTTCTTCCCCTCTGAGTCCAGCTTCCATGGCACCAACAGGCCCAGGGCCACCTCACCACCCTCCTGAGCCCAGGTTAACCCTGAGGAAAGAGGGGTGGGTGCTGAGGAGGGGTTGTTTTCAACCTGAGGCCTCCTCTTTCCAAGAACAACTCCCAGGGTATGTGTGGGGGCCCGGGAGCAGGGTCCTGCAGGAATACATACCCCACCTCCATCGTCCTGAGGACAAGATGTGTTCTGATGGAAGCCCTGCCCTGCAAAGAGCCTATGTGTGAACACCCACTGATTTCTGATGAAATGATCTCTCCTATACATTATCCAAAACCAAAGACCCGGGGAATTTCCCTACAGGCCTGACAAGCATACAACTCACTGTTTAACTTCCAGTCAAGATAGTACCGTGAGTCCATGCTGCAGCCCACTAAACACAGAACAATCATAAATAAGATGGGGGGGGGGAGATAAACAAAAGGACATAGTGGGGCTTCAAACCAAGATGAACAGGTCAGAAAGGCAGAGCGAGTGGGGCCGAGGGCCTGCTGGCCTCTGGGAAAAACTCCTGGTAACCCAAGTACGAGTGTGAGGCGGGGAGAAGAGCCAGGCTCCTGAGGAACCAGGGAGGGGTGACACTCTCTCTGCCTGAGAAAGCGGTAGGGCGTGGGGGTGCCAGCTGCCCACTTGCAGCCCGAGGCTTGAAATGTGGAAAGATGAAGACAGATTTTTTACCAGGAGCGATGCCAAGTCGCCCTCTGGCTATGTGCCTGGTCTTCGGTGTTCCCAGACCACAGCCGAAGGGGAGCCCTGAAATGTCATTACCGACCGACCTGGTTCTGTTAGGTCTGGGTTTCAACCCGAGACACTTGGAGATGGTGAAAAACAGATGTGGACAAAATCAGTACATTTTCACTATGAGACCGTGAACCAACTTACAGGGAAAATAGTTAAGGGGAGGGGGTGTAGTGAACAAAATCAACATTGGGACTATCCCTTCAGATGAAACCTAGCTAAGGTCTTGCAAAGAATTAAAAATCATGTTTGGCCTGCTCAGAAAGGGCAATGGAGTTGCAGACCCTTCATTGAAATCTAACAAGAAAAGGACAGATGCAGAAGCAGGTAGACACGAAACAAGAAAACCTGGGCAGAAAAAATCCATCCCAGATGTTGGAAATGGAAAGTTGGATAATTTAATATCAAACCAACCAACCCAACCCACAGAAGATAAAATAAACTGAGGTTAGAAATAGAGATAATTACTGAGTTGGAAGACATTGTTTAAGAATCAATGCTATGACAGTATATAGTGACAAAGAGATTTACTATATATATATATATGAATAATTATAAGCTATAAATGATAGTTTGTAAATTTCTTGAAGGTCAAAGTATGTCTCAGGAGAGTTTCCGAAGAAGAGAATAAATAATCCTGAAACAATATTTAGGAAATGGTAGACATGTTCCATGTCCATTGTAGAGCATCAAAGACAGAGAAGGCAAAATAAGCATAAATGCATGTGAGAAAAAGATTACAAGGAGTGCCAATAAGGCTAAAGAAAACCGAGCACTGGGTTCCCAGTGCCAACTCGATTTTCATACCTAGCTAACTTGCATTTCCATATGCATGAAGCAAATACTCTCATGGAAAGAGTTATTACAGGATGCATTACAGGAAGAAGAAAAATGAACCCCCAAAGAAAGAGAAGGGTACCAGAAGCATCGCTAAATACTGGAAATGGCTAAAGTATGTTAATCAATCTAAATGGCCAATGCCGGTAAACGAAAACTCTTTTCAAAATTCTCTATTTAAAAAAAAAAAATTCAGGGCTGAGCCCTGGTGGCGTAAGAGGTTGAGTGCGGAACTGCAGCCCGCAGGCTTGGCGGTTCAAATCCAGCGGCGGCTGGGTAGTGCCCACGACCACCAGAGGCAGTGATGCCCACAAAACAAAAAACAAACAAACAAATAAAATAAAAAAAATTCTCAATTTTATTAGACAGACATATGTATACTTTAAAATGCCAGTTCTACAGAGCGTTTGTAGTCCCAGCCTACGAGATCGTCTGCAGCCTTCTCATATCTTTGTATTCCTGCTCTGTGTTGCGTCCTTCCCAACGGTGTCAGCCTGATCTGTGGAGCTGGTGGAGCATGGCAGAAGGGTGCGTGGCTTCTGAGGTCAAGTCGCAAAAGACGTTGCAGCTTTCTGTTTTATTTTGAGCCACTTTCTCAGGGGTAGGTAACTGCCTCCCACAAGGTGAGGACATCCAGGCAGCCCTAGGCAGAGAAGCCTGTGGCTGCCGTGGTGTGGCGCCCCTCAGGGGACAGATGAGGCTGCCTACTTCTGTAGAGTTCCAGTCCCAGAAACCCAAGGGACAGCTCTTCCCTGTCTCACAGGTCTTTGTTGTTTGTCAGCCAGCGCACACTTGCCAGGTATGCCAACGAGCCTCTTTGGAAGTGGATCCTCCAATCTCTTCAGGTGGCTGCTGCCCACAGAAATCTTCCCTGCGGGGCTGAGCCCCGGTGGCCTAGTGGTGGTTGAGTGCGGGACTGCGGCCCACTGGGTTGGCGGTTCAAATCCAGCGGCTGCTCTCTGGGAGCAAGGCTGGGTCTCCTACTCTCACCAGGGCAGTGATGCCCACAAAAGAAAGAAAGAAATCTTCCCTGCATCCTTTTAAGCAGTGGTTCCAACCTTCCTAGGGCGGCGACCCTTTAACCGAGTTCCTCATGTTGGGATAACCCCCAGCCATAAAAATTAGTTTTGTGGCTACTTCATAATTGTCATTT
>PVJH01033413.1:0-21584 GCA_004026705.1 Nesogale talazaci
GCGCGGAGGGAGGGGGGCACCCTGCACATTCACCTAACTCGTTCCTGGCCTCACAGACCTCACGGTGATGTCTACCCCTCTAAACCCAAACCCATTGCCACCAAGTCCACCCAAGTCCCCAGGAGCCCTGGTGGCACAATGGTTAATGCTCACTGAAGGGCCACGCGGGGAACCCACTGTGAGCACCTCTGCAGGAGGAAAGGCCGGGCTGCCCACTATGCTCCCTCCCGTGCCTTCCACTAAGGCCTCTTAGCAAGATCTCAATCCTCCTGTTCTTCGCTGCCACCAAGCGGGCACCCTAGGCCCAACGGCACCCTGCTTTTTAGGAGCCCTGAGCTTCAGACTGAGTCTTTGAAGCAGGTCCCCAGACCTTTCTCCCTACA
The DNA here is from genome assembly GCA_004026705.1 of Nesogale talazaci. NCBI lineage: Eukaryota > Metazoa > Chordata > Mammalia > Afrosoricida > Tenrecidae > Nesogale > Nesogale talazaci. The sequence goes on from PVJH01033413.1 coordinate 384, forward strand.
GTAAAGTGGGAGCACAGCGCTGTGTGGGTGCAGGGCGGCAACCCACGCTAACCACTGTACCACAGGGCTTCTTCTTACGCATGGCAGCTATTTAAAGGCCATAGTGGGGACCATGGGGAAGACGGCAGGAAACACCCCAAACCAAACCATTTGCTGTTGCCAGATGCTGACACCTGGCGCCCCATGTGTTCAGAGCAGAACTGCATGGGGTTCCCTTCGCTGGGCCTTCTTAGGTGCGCTGCTGCCTGGGTTCCCATGGCCTGTCTGGAGGGGAATCCTCACGGGGTTGGTGGAAGGGTGGCGAGCGGAGCTGTGGTCAGCAGTGGAACAAATACTGGGCTTGCTGCAGTGACAGCCGCAGACACTCACAGGAGTGCCGTGCAGGGCAGCACTGACTCTGGCAGTGGGTTTCCTTTGCATTCACCCCAGGAAGCATTCCCTGGGGTAGGGGGTGGGGGGTGGGCAACCAGATTGATCTTGTTGGGGAATTCTGCACAAAACTTCTCAGTCAGCCTCCAGTAGCCGGGTACACAGGGCAGTGCGTGGACAACGGTTTTGTGCTTACTGCAGCAGCAACTACCCATGGGAGTTTTTTGTAATGACCCTTCTCCAGCATCTAGGGCTTTAGGAGGGACACCTGGGACATGGAAGGTGATCTCCAGGGGTGGAACAGAACCTGGGAAATACCCTGGGAAACTGACAAGACGCCCTCCAAATCAACCTGCCAGCATATCTGGCACTTATCACCTTGAGTTGGCCCTGGGTGGAAAAGGAGGAAGGGAAGCCAGAGAATGTCTACGTCAGACTGTTCCTCAGGGGAGTCCTTAGTCACTACATGGCCCCTCCTTCATCCCTAACCTCCCCACCCCTCAGTGAAGCAGACTTCGGATTACCTCCCTCATGCTGCTTGTTGATGCCCTGTGTGTGTGCGTGCTCGTGTGCGCGCACGCGCGCGCAGGTGAATGAATATAAGGCCTTCTCTGATCCCTGTCCCTTCCACCCCCTAGTGCACACCCACCACAGAGCTAAGACTCTCTGCATTCTGTCTGTAGTTGATTTTGATAACCAGCCAAAAAGTCCAGGAGCTTTTCAAGGTCTGGTGATCATTAACTGTTTGGAAGAAAACCTGGACAGTTTTTTGGGACCAACACCTTGTGGTCAATACCCTTAATTGCGCCTCTAAATGTCTAGTAACCAGCTGGGCAAATCTCAATTAGAGGAGGACTCTGTTTCATGGCTGCGGAGTTCCTCAGTGGGCTAACAAGGGGCATGGAAGGTGGTGCTTTGGGGTGCTATCTGCCAGGTCAGCCCTTTGAACCCGGCAGTCGCTCCATGGGAGAAAGGCGGAGCTGTCTGCGCTTCTCAGGAGTCTGGCTTGGAACTCTCACTATGAGTCAGAATCAAATTGACAGCAGTGGACTTTTGTGGTACAAACTAATTGTACCTAACTCCAAGTCAAACTATGAAATAAAAGCCAACCTCACTGCCATCGAGTCAATTCTGACTCACAGTGACCCCACAGGACAGGGTAGAACCATCCCTGCGAGTTCCCAAGACGGCTGTTTTTATGGGAGTAGAAAGCCCATTGCTAACCTTGTGGACCTTAGTCCAATCCATAAACTAAGCCACCAGGGCTCCTTGCCCTCCATGACAACCCTAAACTAGAGCCCTGGGGGAGTGGTATGTTACAGGCTGAGTGTTGGCTGCTCAACAGAGTGAGAGACTTCTCTGCTTCCTTAAGCCTTGGGAACCCAGAGAGTCAGGGCTACTCTATCCTAGAGTGTCACTAACAACTCGATGGCACCCAGATATTTTTCATTAAAAAATCACCCTGAAGAAAGGACCCCTGGTGGCATGTGAGGTAAGCATTAGGCTGCTAACTGCAGTCGATGACACAAACCTGCTGGCCACTCAGTGGGAGAAAGATGGGGCAGTCTGCTCTCATAATGACTTATAGCGTCGGCGTGTTCACCTGGGTCCTTTAGATAAACAAGGCCAGTCACACACACACACACACACACACACACACACACACACACACATGATTTATACCACCCAAGGAACTTAGAATTGGAAAAAGGTCCCTAAAATGATTCTGTTCTTTTTACCTTGAACCTGACGCTCTTTTAGAATCATGGGTCTAGACAAAGGCTCCCAACTGGTTATTCCAGTCCAAGCCCTGATTCAAATTTGCCTTTCCACTCCAGAGCTACTGAACCAGAGGGGACATTTTAACAAGATCCCCAAGTCCTTCTTGTGTATACATTTATCTATAAGGTAAATAGGGGTCCTGTTAAAATGGAGATTCTGATTCAGTAGATTTGGGATAAAAAGGCAAATTCTCAGCAAGGATCAAATCAGAATGAACTGGTCTGAAATCTTCTATCTTCTCAAAGAACACACACAAAAAGCCACCGTCCAACTCCCAGTGACCCTCTAGGACAGGGTAGAACTGCTTCTGTGAGTTTCTGAGACTGTCACTCTTTCCAGGAACAGAATGTTTCACCGTTCTCTGAAGAGCAGCTGGTGCTTTGCAAGTGCTGAACTGCCCAGCTTGTAAACACTATGCCACCAGGGCATCCGAGTCAACTTCCATGCAAACTCCCTCAGTAATTTCATGATACCCCCCGCCCTTCACATTAGGAAATTGCACTATGCCATGAAGTAGCCCTGATGACATCATGGACTACTCAGTCATTCAAACCCGCTAGGCTTCTCTGTGGGCAAAATCAGAAACTCTCTGAACCCATAAAGATTTATAGCCTTCATCACTGAAAGAGGCAGTTTTTCCTTGTCCAATGGGTCCCTGAGTCAAAATACTCTTGTTGGCACTGAGGGCGTGATGTACCACTGAGTGACTGGTGGGGGTTCTAGAAAATTTTCCTCACGGTTGTATGGAAGGTTTAACTTATTCAAGAGGTGAAGCATTCCTTCATAGTGGTTTTGAAAGACCAGTCTTGTTCCGTTTACCTGGGGAAGAGACCCCACAGAGGAGGTAAGTGAATTCACCAGGGTTTTCTGTCTCCCACCACAGAGGTCCCTCCAACGCTCAGGGAAGGGCCGCTGTTCTGCGCACCTTCAAGCAAGCACACACATCTGTGCTGCTGTGTTTTCACTGGTCCCTCAAAGGAAACAGATGTTCAGAGTGTTTTATCGTCCACGGCAGGGAAAAGAGGCCGCCTGCCTCTTTGCAATCCTCTAGGACAGGGTGAGTGTCTGAGGCTATAACTCTTGACTGGAAGAGGCAGCATCCTCTTTCTCCCACAGAGCAAGTGGTGGAACTGAACTTCTGACCTTGTGGTTAGCAGGTCAGTGCATAGCCCAGTACGCCACCTGGCCCCTATGAACAATAGGAGGCATAGGTGATTTCTCATCTGGAAATATTCTATTTGGGAAGTCACCTTGGATTTGGAGCCCTGGTGGGTGTTTTACAAAGGGAGGGGCATTTACTTTCACCCCACCCCCAGGCCCTTGCTCCCTGCAGGTGTTCACGTGCTTTTACTAGTCAGAAAAACAGGCAGCAGGCGGAGGTTGGTTGTGGAGATAGTGCATTTCCCCATTGAAGAGGACCACTTATCTGCATGCCAGACTCAGCTCTTAGAAAGTGATATCTCTCTTGTAGGGACCAATACAGGAAGCAGGTGGCAGAGCGCTGAACCCACCATGGTCCCCAACAGTGGCCCTGGGGTTTGCCACCAACTGTAGGCTGGTGATAATCTCTGAAGAGGTGGAAGCACCCAGTAGACCTCATGCCTCTGGATGCCTCTCAAGTCTTTGGCTGGTCCTCTGTCCTGGGGCGACAGTCTAAAACCGCCTCAGGCGGGGTCAGAATTGGGGGGAATCCAGTGGCCCAGCCTGACTCTGCCTGGGTCCCTCCCTCATGCTCCAGGCAAAGTGGAGGCTGCTTTTGCCATGTGACACTCCTTCTCCCCCTTGAACTCAATCTTTTCTCTCACTAGAATGCAAACTCCACGGGGTAGGACATTTTGTTCAAGTTGCCACTTAGCTGTCCCAAGCTTCTAGAGCAAATCCTGCATGTAATTCTAGATCCGTGGTTCTCAAACTGTGGGCAGTGACCCTTTTGGGGGCAGTCAACGACCCTCTCACTATGATTGCCCAATTCATAGCAGTAGCAAAATTACAGTTATGAAGTAGCAGTGAAATAGTTTTATGATTGGAGAACCACGACAGCATGAGGAATTGTATTAGAGGGTGGAGACATGAGGAAAGTTGAGAAACCCTGCTCTGGATAAATGTTTGTTGAATAAAGGCTGGGTGTCTGGTGCCTCTTGTCCCGAGCATCCTCTCTGCAGTGCTTCTAGGACAAAAAATGAAGGGCATTGTCCCTGACATGTCAGCTGCCCTGGGGACAGAGAGGGAAGATTGTTGTTCTCCAGATGTTCCCACGAGGCAGTTTAGAATGAGAAAAATGACCACCAGCTATCAATCAAACTCACAGACATCAAGTGGGTACCGACCAACCCAGCGATAAGGCAGGGCAGCCATGCATCAGTGGGTTTCGGAGTCTGGAATGCGTTCCAGGTCTGGAAAGCCCATCTTTCCCCACAAGGTGGTTTTCAATTGCTGACCTTATAGCTAGCAGCTCAACGAGTGAGCGACATTAGCAGGGGTCTGAGGGAGATGAAATGGATCACAGAGGCAAGGGCTTCCACCAGTCCAAGGGGAAATGGAGGGAAGAGATCATGGGATTCTCCCACAGACGTCTTCCAGTGCCCTCAGATTTATGGAGTGGCAGAGTTGGTCCTGTTCCTCTGGCAGCCACTCTTTGCACAATGGTCTCCTTCACAGATTCCCAAATTTATTAGACCTAACACCCCCTTTTCAGAACATGGACCCCAAACAGCTGTGGTGATGGTTGCATATATCTGTGATTAGATTGGAAGACTACTAAATTGTACACTTGAAACAGGTAAATGGTGTGATATGTCATTTGTTGTGTTAGTCCGGGTAGACTAGAGAAACAAATTCATCAACACCCATATGTGTTTAAGAGAGAGTTTTATATAAAGGGTAATTGTACATTAAGAAAGCATCCCAACCCAGTCCAGTCCAAGTCCATAAGTCCATATACCTGATACCAATATTTATAGTCTCCTCAGGGATGTTTTGCTGGGAGTCAGGAAAGAAAGAGAGAGAGAGAGACTGTTTCCCACCTCCAGGCAGGAAATTCCAGAGTTCCCATAATTCTCAGGAGAAGGCCATGCCTACTGAGAGGCCTCATTGCCTATGATTTGATTGATAGACTAGACTCCACCCCTTCACTCTTAATCCTCTCAAGTCCCAAATTGATACCAGGTGAAGTAGCTACTATAATTGTATCTCATTTCAGCTCTTGAAAATTCATAGAATGCTAGCAATATTCATCACACATCTACTGGGTTTTGATGGTACTGTTCAATTAAGTGATGTCTGTAAGGTTGCGACAGTTCCTGCACAGGGAGCTGCCAGAAGTTCAAACCAGATTCAGAGAACAAGGTATTGCTGATGTCAGATGGGTCTTTGCTAAAAGCAGAGACTACCAGAGAGATGTTTACTTGTGTTATATTGACTATGCCCAGGCATTCGACGGTGTGGACCATAATAAACCATGGATAGCCTTGAGAAGAATAAGCATTTCAGAACACTTCACTGTGTGCATGGAGAGCCTGTACATGGACCAAGAGAAAGTGAGGGGATACTGCATGGTCTAAAATCAGGAAAGGTGTGCATCAGGGTTGTAGTCTTTCATCATACTTATTCCATCTGTACGCTGGGGAGGACACTGTGAAGAAGAATATGGCATCAGAATTGAATAAAGGTTTATTGACAACTGGCAATACACAGATGACACCGCCTTACTTAAAGAACTTGCTAGTGAAGATCAAACAATGTAGCTTTCAGTATGGATTACAACTCAATATAAAGAAAACCAAAATCCTTACGAATGGATCATTAAACAACAGCATGACAAATGGAGAAAAGACTGAAGTTCTTAAGGATTTCATTGCATTTGGACCCACAGTCACTACTCATGAAAGCACCGGTCACAAATCAAATGGTGAATTTCAATGGACAAATCTGCTGCACAGACTTTAAAGTGTTATGAACAAGGTTGTCCCTTTGAGGACTCAGTTGCGCCTGACCCATGTCCTGATATTTTCTTTCATCTTATATGTATGTGAAAGCTGGGCCAGGCATAAAGAAGACCAAAGGAGAATGGATGCATTTGGATCGTGGTGTGCGTTGCAAGCGGGGCCATTAGCCGCCAGGTTAGCCTCAAAATGAGCAGTTTGAAACCACCGGTAATTCTGCAGGAAAAAGAGGAGGCTTTCTACTCCAGAAAAGAGTTAAGCTTGGAAACCTACAGGGAGTTTTTCTACCTGGTACCATGGGGTTACGCTGCATTGAAATAGACTTGATAGCAGTGGGCTTGGTTTTAGCTTTGCCCCTCCTCCAACTCACTCTAATCATGTGAAACAATTTCTTAAAATAACCCTCTATCTCTTCATATTGTAATGGTTGTTTCTCTGGAGAAACCTTAGCGAAGACACCCTCTTCATTCTTCGGTCTCTCCTCTGCTACTCCTGTTTAACTGATGAGAATAATCAGGAGAGATCCTGGTGATCGTTGGGTCCTACAGGGACCCCCACTGAGCCCAGCTTTAGTGCCTGCCTCTGCCTATCTCCTGTCACTGTGGGTGGACTTTCCCCATGCCCTCCCAGGCTCCAGGGCCTCCCTGCCCCTCCAAGACCATGCAGCCTTCCCTCTGTGTAGAGTCTGTGCAAATAGTACCAGACCATGCCATCAATCACCTCCCCGAGAACAAAGTCTTCCGCTCCCTCCTTCACAGTCAAACTCTTAACCCCGCTGTCCAAACTACCGGTCTCCAAGACCTCGCCTCAATTCTTCCCTGAGTCCACTCCTGCCAGCCCAAGACCATTCTTGTCAAGATCACTCCAGTCCTAGTTTCCTGGTGTTGCTGTATGGGTACAGCTCCCACTGCGCGGCGTTAGGGAACAGAGATGGACAGCCGCATTATTGTGGAGGTGGCAAGTCCAACCTGGTGAAGTCCTTCCATAGCGCTGGGTCCTTCTTGGTTCTGTGGCTGGTACATGCTCCTTTCACAGCCTTTGTCTTCTCCCCTCTGTATCTCTTCACATCAATTCTGTTCTTTCGAGGACTCAGAAATGATCTGGTTAAGGATCCACCCTACGCGGACATTTGTTTAACTCCACTCCCAATGAGAACGATCTCAACAGGGTATTGCTATGGCAGTGACGCTATCAGAGAAAAACCACAGGTGGTAGTTTGACAGGACCCAGGTGTATGGGGGCACAGGTCAGCGGACTAGAAGTCTGAATCCTGCACTCTGGTCCTGGAGGAAGTGCCCTTTGTGTCTTCCCTGTGGGCAAGTTTCATTCTGCTTCTGTTACTTGATTCCCTGCTGCAACCCCCTGCCACCAGGCATCTTCTCTGGCCCTCCTGCTGCCTTGTTTCTGTACCTCCTGTGAGCTTTCACATCTCAAAGGGGATTGGTTTATACCCTACCCAAAGGGGTATGGATTCATTAACACCTCAAAGCTAAAAAAAATTTTTTTAAACAAGCTCAGACCCACTGCCATTGAGTTGATTCCAATGCACATCGATTACATAAGACAGAGCAGGATTGCCCCTGGGGGTGTCCAAGACTGTAATTCTTCATCAGCGTAGAAAGCGTTAACTTTTCCCCGTGGAATGGTTGGTGGTTTTGAACTGCTGACTTTGTGGTTAGCAGCCCATCTCTTAATCCACTACCACCACCAAGGGTCCTTTAATACGACAATCTCGAATGAGATTATATACACCCATAAGTCTAGAGGTTAGGATTCTAGCATATTTTGGTGGGCACCTCATTCCATCGATACTATCAGCATTCTCATTTTGCTCCCCAAGGTATGTTTCTTGGTCTTCATCGTGTTTGCTCCGGTGTTTGGTCCTGCTGGCCCTTCCTTCGCTGATCACTCCAGTTTCAGACACTACCCTCACCTGCCTTTTCCACCTCCTTCAGGCAACTCTATCTCCATCCCTTTGGCTAGCTACTTATCATTTTCCTGGCAAAAGATATGCACAAGAGTGAGTACATCAAGGTTCAGTCCTTGGAATGGACTTCTCTATCCATCATCATTCAGCCGGGCTCATGGCAGTAAACATGATTTATATGCTTGCTTCCTGATTTATATCTCTAGCCTGGCTCTCTCCTCTGAACTAACTGCCGATGAGCTATTTCTACTTAGACAGCAAATGGACATCTCTCCCACAGCTGAGTTCACACTGGGCCAGCACTCACGCCCTTCCTTGTACCCACCCAAACCCACTCTCCCAGCCCAGCTAATGACAAGTCCAGAACCTTGGTGTCTCTTTGATTCTTCATGTAGTCTCCCATTACACATCTAAGGACTTGTCAAACCCTATGGACTCTACCTCCAAATTCTATATGTCTCATTACCTTTCTGACTACCATCTTTGTCCCACCTGCAGGGGCAGTGAACCATTTAATGTGGATCTTCTAGCCAGAGTCTCTAAATTCCATCAAAAGAACTTTCCCTGGTAAGTAGGTAGGGGAAAATACTGATAGGATTCCCCTGTGAATAATTGTGAATAGCATTCCCTGGAGTGTCATCATGCTGGGTATAAAATGAACACTCTGAGAAGCAAGAGGAGGAGTCTAATTACCAGTGAGATCCAGGAGTGGAGCACCCTCTGTTCCTCAGATCCTTGCATAGGAATTCAGACAATCAGCTGAACCATCAGAGGAGTAGCAGCAGGACCAGGAGTCAGAGTGTGGAACCGAATGGTGGATTTCCCAACCCAGGAGCAAATAAATTTAAGTGCTCTGTGCAGAAGACTGGATTTCAGAGGGGTGCCTTGGATCTGAATGCCTTCAGACAGAGGTATATGGGGGAGTGAAATGCCCTTTTGGGAATTTATTAGCAGACCTGAAAGAACTTTGGGACATGTCCTAATAAATGGCTACTCTGGTCATTTCTCATTGGCATTTTCTTTTGTTCACTTTCTTTAATCATGAATTTTGTCTGTGAGTTCTGTGTAGCCATAGCAATGAATAGTACACCCTAGAGATAAAATTGAGAGCACTAATTAAGACAACACACAGTCCAACATGATGTCTATGCTGCGTATTACTGAAGCCTCGTTTGTGCTTCCCCCTCATTCCAACCCTTCCCAAATGACTCCTTTCCCCAGCCTCCCCATTCTCTCCCCCACAGAAGTGGGTGTAGATCATGCATCTTCCTCCCCAGTTCCCCGAGCATCAGCCATGTGGATCCCCAGAGCGGCAAATCTCTTCCATCTCTCACTACTATCCTTCTCACTTTCTCTTGCCTCAATGCCTTTGCATTTGCTGATTCTTTTGCCTAGAACTTGTGTTAGGGTTCTCTAGAGAAACAAAACCAGGACACTAATAATTATATATATTTATATTGATAGAAATATATCTATCATAAGAAATAAACAGCTAACTAATCTGTAGAGCAGTACAAATGGTTCCATGCAACTCACTTGCATGAGACAGTTAATATGCACTGGCGGTCCTTCAAGTTTTGAGGGCCACTGAGTAGTCCTCTGTAGAGCAACTCAGGCTATCCCACCACATGCAGCAAACAGCAAGGCAGGTCACCAATAATCAGCCAGATGACAGAGTCCAACAGTTCCCAGCTCAAGAGATGTATATTCCAGTGGTGTGGTGAAGCAGGGCTTGAAGGAACCTCAACTCACAGTGACACAGTCCATAGATTTGGTGTCCCACAGGTAGTGTAGCTTGCAAATCAAGACACAGGACAAACAAGTCAGCCAGCTAGGCTGCAGATCCAAGAGCAAGAGAGAAAGGCAAGCTCGCCAAGCCATTTATATTTCTGCCCTTCAATTGATCTCACATGTGTTCATTGGCCATGTTGGCATAACAAACCTACCTATCACAGAACTCTTTCTCTGGATCCTTTCTCAAATGTCATCTGAGTAAGACCATCTCTGACCATTCTATTTAAAATTGTACCTCACCTTATGTGACATGCCCCCCATTTCTGCCCTATTTTTTTCCAATGTACTTCTCTCCCTTTAATTCAGTTGGAGGATGGTCTATTCTAAGCCCAGCAATAAGGAGTGGCATAATTTGTAGAGATAAAACCACTAAAAACAGGGGGAAAGTCTGTGCTTTTTATTGGTGGTTCTAAACCTTGTCATTTGCATAGTATTCCTCCCACCAAGTCAGCAGTGTTTCACTATCCCTGGTAGCACCGTGGGTTAGGCGCTGGGCTGCTAGCCACAGGTGAGTAGTTGGAATCCACTAGTCAATCCACAGGATGAAGAGGAGGCTATCTGTTCCCTTAAAGATTTAAAGTCTTCGAAACCCGAAGGATCCGTTCTATTCTGTCTGATAGGGTCCAAATTGACTCAAGGGCAGTGAGTTTGGTTTGGTCTTTTCATGTACTTTGCTTGCTATCCATTTGAATGGAAAGGGGATAGTTTCAGAATGAATGGGATGATGTTTTAGAATGCTCATCAGAATAATGAGTGTGACTAGTACAGAGCCATTGTGATGGTGAAGGATTATGTCAACTAGACACTCCTGAGTCAGGGTGGGAGCAGAGCTCAACGAATCAATTGTGAAACCCGATGAAACCTCCTTGGTGTCCTGGGCCTTTTTATATGAGAAAGAGAGAGTGAGAGTGACAGGGCAGTCAGATTTTCTTAGTCTTCCACCTTCTGCTGATGCTATATTCCTAGAGCTGGTTTCAGGATCTTCTCCTGTGTTACCTGTCAATTCCAGGAGCTGCAAGCAAACTACCTATGGCAGTTACATAATCTCCTGTCAACTTGCAAAGGGGTGAAGTCTAGCGTTTCAATAAGGCCATAGTTAATGAAGCTCCATGTGGGCATGACCTTCTCCTGAGATACCGGGAACTCCGGTATTCCTCCTTGGAGGAGGGAGACTTTCTCTGCTTGTCTGCTTGTGAGACATTTCTGATGATGAGCCAGATAGAGCTATACTGATTGAGCAGAGCCCTAGAGCTAGGAGTCACATGGAGAGTCCCAGCAGCACTGAGATACTTCCACCAAACCAGGATCCATATGACTTTCCACTCTCTGGGCTGTGATCTTCTGGTATCCGGCATCATTGTGCTAATATTGGACTTATGGACTTGCTGAAGTGGGCTGGGATGTTTTCTTAAAGCTATATAAAGCTCTCTCTTACACATCTGAGTGTCTCTGGATTTGTTTCTCTAGTCAACACAGACTAACACACTACCCACGATAGATTCATTCAGCTGATTTCAGACCTCAGCATCCACCATCCTCTGCTCCCACTGTCTCTGCTTGTCCTTCTGCTTCCTGGTCATGAGTTTCCATGTGTCAAGACAAGCCTGAGTTGAACTGGACATACTTACTATTTCTACAATTGTGTGAGCCATTTCTTGATATCAATCTCTTTCTATATGCAACATGTACATGCATCAGTGGTTTTGCTTCTCCGGAAAACTTAACTACTATAACCTAATGATCATAGATAAAGGGAACACATGTAACCAGAAGGATGTGGGACAAGTGGAATACATCAAAGGGATGTCAATGAATGTGAAGAAACAAAATGCATATGAATTGTTGAGTCAAAACTGATGAACTGCTCTGTAAATCTTCATTTATAATAAAATGTGGGGGGAAAGTATGTAACATAGTCCCCACCCTGTTTTTCTTTTTCTTTCTGTAAGGCCTGTGGTAGTTACATATTCTAGTGTCGATTTGAGAATTAAGGTTGTAGAAGTGGAGTCTAGCTTGTCAATTGGGATTTAGCCAATGAGGCCTTCTTGTGGGCATGGCCTTCTTCTGAGGGTTCTGGGAGCGCCTGTATTTCCTCCTGGGAGGGGGGAGACACCCTCTCTCTACACCCACTCCCTTGGAGACTCTCTTCTGACAAAACTCACCCCTTAGAGACATCCCTGAAGAGAAGCCACATAGTCTTACCCTGATGCAGCAAGAGCTTCAGAATTGGAGAAGTCACATGGAGACCCCTGCCAGTGCTGAGATGCTTCTACTACCACTACATCCCCAAGACTTCCCACCCACTGTCCTGTTATTTTCCTACATTTGGCATCATTGCACGTGTTTCATGAGTCTGAAGAGGACTTTATAGATTGGTATTAAACATATTATATGGGCCAGGTTCGAACCAGGCAGCCCCCTGGACTGAGCAGTTCCTTGAACCAGGCAGCCCCTTGCAACCCTTTTGTGTCAGCCTCACCAAAAAAGAGATGAACAGCCTAGTGAACTTTGTAAACCCTTCCTCTGGCATTTCACAGAGCTTATCTCCCCAAAGGGCATAGCCCCATCTCACAGAACTTATCTCTCAGAGCTGAATCTGTACAGTCTCTTCCCTCAGTGTTCCAGGCGTCGGATCTGTGTTCTCACAAACCATATCCTGACTCAGACCCTGCAACTGCAACATCAGAAAGCCTCATCCCCTTATTGGTACATATGTCCTTGGCTCAAATCCTATATATATATCCCACCACCCTAATATCAGGTGTGGGTTCCCTGGCCTAACTCTCAGGCCATGGGACCGCCCAGGAGCTCAAGATGCTCCTGCTTCTCTCTCTCTCTATCTCTCTCTGCTGTCCCTTCTCTTCCCCAAAGTCCTTCACTACCGCCAATAAAGCATATCCTCTTCATCCCTAAATGAGCTCTGTCTTCTTCCTGCGGCTCCGTCTCTACCTCTCACATGTGGGCTACATATTGTACTCATGGACTTGATATGAACTGGGCTGGGATGTTTTCTCAATATGCTCAATATTCAATGGCTCTTGTATATAAAGCTCTTACCTATACACATATGAGTGTCTTTGGATTTGTTTCTCTATCAGAGGAAGCCAGACTCCGATATATACATCATGAGTTCCATAGGCGCAGTTGTACAGCAATAATTATTCATTTATTATAGTAAAGTTATGGAGAGCATGAGAGAGAGAGAAATAATGAGTCAGACACATATCATGGTAGCATGTTCACTTCCACCATTTGGGTGGAAAGCGAGTGGGGGAAGGAATTGTATGAGGGAGCAGGGAAAGGGGCTGAGAGCCAGGGCTAAAGAAACAGGGGGCAGGGGAGTCCTTACAGTGTCCAAGCCTTATATATCCTTTGGCACTATGCAAGGCCCCTAATTACAGGTAAGGACATACATCACAGGAAAGGGTTATACAATCACAGGAAGGGAATGAGCTAGGGGCATACACGTAAGCCCAAGGGGAAGGATTAGGACCATACATGTTACAAGAAGGACTGACCCTACTCAGTATGGCATCCTAAGACTGATCATCCTTGGGTATGTTTGACCTGTTTGTCTCCTACAAGGAAATACTCTATTGGTATGCTTATCAGAAGGGAGTGAACCTACTTTAGAGTGGGACAGGCTATACCGATTGTTATGGAGAATGAGTAACCCTAAGGAAAAAAAGCTCCTGCTTAACCTCCAAGTGTATAGCCATATGCCATGTGTACCAAGCAGTTTAAGTTTGGCATATATTTTGGAGAGATAAGCAGGGAGAGAAATCTTTTTGTTTTCCACATTTCTCTAGTCTACCCAGACTAACACAATGTTTCAGTGAATTCTGTTCTTTAAAGTTCCAGTGACCCCATACCATATCACTGATATTATTCCCATATAAGAGTTGACAGACTTAGATGTTAATCAGAAGGCCACAGGTTTACGTTTACCTGAAGTCAACTTAGAAGAAAGGACTGGTGGTCCATTTCCCAAAATCAGCCATTGCAAACCCTGTGGAGCAGAGGCCTGCCCACTCTCACAGGCAAGGTGCAGGGACCCTGTGGATTAGAGCTAACTCAAGGGTGACAGGCGGCTTCTTTTGTCTTCACTCAGTTTAGGGTGCTGACTAAAGTGTCAAAGACATTTCTGCTTCCAAAAAGCATAGTGATCTTTTTTTCATTAATAAGGTGGCATTAACTTAAACTCTGCCTTTATATACCTGCCAGATCTGGATGTGGGTGACCCTCTCCTTTGCCAAGATGCTGACTCATTCTTACTTGGCAACTGGGCCCTCCTCAAGTGGAGCAAAGTCTTATAGGCTGCACAAGTCCGCCCAATGACAGAAGAGTTGTAGCTAGTTCAAAATCAGAGTTCAAAAACAGTTCAGTTAATATTTAAGTATTGAGTTAAAGTTGCAGGTTGGACACATTAATTTTGAAACTTTCATAGAATTGAAGAAAGGTAAAACCTTAATTGGCTCAAACTGGATATGCAAAGCATTTGGGTATTAAATATATGCCTGATTTTTAATTTAGCAGATTTCTCACCAGACTTTTAAAACCACGACCCATAAATACTTACCTGTTCTCCCCTTCTCTTGAAGCGTCTTATCTGACACACACACACACACACAATTGTCGCCTTTGAGGTGATATTGCCCCCAGTAAGGAGCAGCCCTGGCTGCACAGTGACCTTGGGCTGATTATAGCCAGGTCAGGAGTTCGAAGTCAGCAGCTAGTCATTGGATAAGAGCTGAAGGTCATAAACTCCCAGAGACAGTTCAGCTTTATCACACTTGCTGTGAATCAGAGTCATTTCAACAGCAGTGACTTTGGTTTGGGTGACCAAGCAAGGCAGGGAATCTCATGGATCAGGGCACCTGCGTTATAAGCCAGCCCACCATCAGGGCCCAGCTTACCTCAAATCTCCCTCTCCCCCCACCGGGCTTAGGCCTGCTCACCAAAAAGATTTTAAGAACATTACAATATGGAACAACCATTAAGTTCTTCATCCCAGAGGAGGGAAAAGCTATGTGGTGAATGTTTCCCAGAAAGACTGGGGACTGGACGCCTTTGTGCTTTGTGCCTTTTTTGGTGCCGTTCGTCAGGCAGGGGGGTGCTTTGGAAGAAGGTGGGCACCGAAAAGCAGGAGATCCCTATCAGAGACCATGGCGAGGGGAGCAGTTTGGTTGCCTGGTGCCACTGAGACTCATCCTCTCGTAGCGGAGGGGGCTCGAAGCTGAAATTGTGGGGCAAGGAGCCCCCAGTGACTGCGAGGGAGAAAGATGAGACTGTCTCTCAGAAACCCACAAGAGCAGCCTAATCCTATTGGGTCACTGCGGGGCAAAACTGACTCCCTGGAGTACATTCGGGTGTTTTTGAGAGCTCTAGGAGAAGTTCAGAGTAGGGGTGGTGGGTGACAGGTCCTTATCTTTGTTCAGCTTGTTCACAGAGCAGGACGTCTGTCCCTTCATCTGTGCTTCTCTTGCTGTGCTTACTCTCCTCTTGCCACCTCTCAGAGGTGGGGGACTTCACACCACCCCTACGCTGACACAGATTCCATAACAAAGAAAAGTTTGATTGCAAACAGGATCATAGCACAAATCTAGGGATGAATAATTTATAACATGCATTTGGGGGGACATAGTTCTATCTATAACTATTTCCACATCAATTACTAGAGCAGGTTAACCAGAAATCACTCCAGCAGGATAAAGGCAATGGGCTTCAGAAATGTCAATTGACTGCCTCTTCCTGTTTTTCTCTACGCTAGCTGGCCCGCCATGCCTGGCAGAGGCCGTTGGCCCCACTCAGACAGCGGCATGACACTTCCTGGTGTCTGGATACCCCATCTGGAGGGCCACAGTTGGTCACTGCGCTATTCTCCTTCTTGCAGCTCCTGCGGGACAGACTTGACTAGGCTGCAGGTTTTCCCAGGCCCTGCTAGAATTGCTGGCTGCTCCACTCTGCCTCTGACTGCCTTCCTCACTGCCTATCTCTGGAGAGAAGGACAAGTCCCCTTCTGGTGGGGTGGGGAACAGGACTCAGGGCTGCTCCCAGGTGCCTCTGGACTGGTGCTTCCCATCGGTGCTACCCAAGCCGCTCGCCTGATGCTGTTGCTATGCTCTGTGTGGGAAGAACTTGTTACACCCAGTGGAGGGGATTTCTCTCTCTCTCTCTCTCTCTCTCTCTCTCTCTCTCTCTCTCCAGGTGAGGACTTGGAGTGACTCCCCTGGGAAGCAGAGTTCTCATTCTGGAGGTGAAAGCCCTTTCATGCATGTGCTGTTGGGTACGAGCTGGAACTCCCTCAGGTCTTTCTTGACAAACCCAACAGTGCCTTCCTCAGCTGTGTCACGTGGCACTAGTTCAATGTGGAAAAGCTTCCCAGGAACCCAGGAAACCAGTCTATTCATGTTAGCCCCTAGCTTCCCACAAAACCAGCCCCAAGCTGGCTTGTATTCTATGAGACTTAAGAGCAGTGGTTCTCCACCTTTCTCAGGCCGCGACCCTTTCATACAGTTCCTCATGTTCCAGTGACTCCAACCATAACATTATTTTCGTTGCTGCTCAGTAATTGTCATTTTTCTACTATTATGAATCGTATTGTAAATAGCTGATAATGCAGAATGTATTTTCATTGTTACAAATTGAACATAATTAAAGTGTGGTGGTCATGTATTAATGTCAATTTCATGATTGGGACGTAGGGGTGGAGTCTGGTCTGTCAATCTGGACATGGCCAATGAGTAGCCAATGAAGCCTCTGTGTGGGCATGGCTTTCTCCTGAGAATTCTGGGAAATCTCGCAATATTTCCCTTGTGGAGATGAGAGACCATTTCCCCAGTTGTTGGGAGTTGCTCGACTGACAAGATAAGATGGCAGCGTCCGAGGAGCCGGAAGAGCTGGAGAAGCCACATGGCCTTGCCCTGATAGAACCAGACCTCTGAAGCCAGAAAAGCCACAGAGAGATCCCTGCCAGCACTGAGATGTTTCTATCACCAATAGATACTGCTGATGGACCCTGAGTCCTGGAAATGAGGATCCAAGAAAAGACGCCTGCCAGAGCTGGGACTCTGCACCCACTGGCCTGTGACTTCGTGAGTCAGAAGGAAACTTTATAGACTGGTATTGGACATATGGGCTAATATCGGACTTAAGACTTTGAACTGGACTAGGTTGGGATACTTTCTCAATGTTCCTTTCCTCTTAATAAACCTTAATATCCTAAAAGGTTATGTAAACCTTTCCCTTATATCCATATGTGTGTCTATGAATTTGTTTCTCTAGTCTACCTGGACTAGCATATAAAGCATAGCGATTCATCACAAAGCAATATGTAGTTACATGTTTATTGCTAATGACAAATAAATGAAATTTTGTCTTGAAGCATGGTGTAGCATAGGTGAGAGTATCTGCATGTGGGCAGAACTGCCTAGAGACCAATAGAGGAGCGGTGCCTCAGTCCCTAAGACCATCAGAAATATGTGTTTTCCAATGGTTTTAGGTGACCCCTGTGAAAGAGGTCATGACCCACAGGTTGAGAGTTGCTGCATTAGAGGTAGACTTCTTGCTTTCTATGAGGGAAACCTTGTGTAGTGCAGTGCATGTTGTACTGCTAACCAGCACAATCAGCAGTTCAAAACCACCAGGAGAATGGTTAAAAAAAAGAACTTTTACTCCAGAAAAAAAATCACTCTCAAAAAACACATGTACAGTCTCAGAAGCTCACGGGGACCATTCTGCCCTCTCTTTATAAGGTCACTGAAAGTTGGAATTGAACAGAGGGCAGTGGGTTTGAGGCTGGGTGTTGAATAGGGGGAAGACCCTGCCAAACTACCCATCTCTGTTGGTGCATGCCCACATCCTGCTGTGCTTCCAGACCACAGCAAATTAGGAAGAAGAGCCTAGTGATCTACTTTTGAAACTTAGCAAATGAAAGAAAGCCACGCAGGTCACAAGTCTGACAGTTGATCATGGGGTGGCGCTGGGCAGGGCAGTATTTCATGATGCTGTGCTTTGACTGTCTTGAATTAGGAGCAGCTAACAATAAATCAAACTCAGCAAACTCACTGCCAGCTAGTTGATTCCAAGTCATATGGGATAGGGTAGAACCACCCACCCCTGGTGGTTTCTTTGACTTTATGGGAGTAGAAAACCAGCCTTTTCTTCTTTGGAAGGGCTAGTAATTTTGAACTACTGATCTTGTGGTTAGCAGCCCAACTCATAACCCCATCTCGAAAATTTAAAACTGTAGGGTGGAAAAAAACCCACAAAAACCCTAAAACTGTGGCCGAGTCAATTCAGACTAATAGCAATCCCATGACAGGTCAGAGGTGCCACATAGGTTTCTGAGTGTCACTCTACAGCAGCGCTTCTCAACCTGAGGGCTGCGACCCCAACCCCTTTGGAGGTCAAACAGTCCTTTCACAGGGGTCACCCAATTCATTAACAGTAGCAAAATTACAGTTATGAAGTAACAACAAAAATAACTTTATGGTTTGGGGGGTTACCCCATAAGGAAGGTTAAGATCGCTGTCTTCAGGACTAGAATGCCTTGACTTTCTGCAGAGCAGCCAGCAGGTAGACTCACGGCTGCCAGAAGCCCTCTGACCCTCGGGCTTCTCCCAGCCACATCAAGGGTGGGAATGCCCAGATCACTCTCGAATTTGCTGGGAGCGCCTGACCCGGCTGGCCACTGGCTCTGAAAGTCCCTCCGAGAGGAATTTGGCCAGCCAGGGCCCTTCGCCCAGTGCTGTCAGCTCGGCTCGAACAAGGAGGGCTCCCGGGAGTTCTGCTCCGCCCCACGCGGCAGCTCCACGTTGCCCACCTAGCTGTGTGGAGGGGCGAGTGGGGTCACACCGCTGTCACACCTACACAGCCAGCTCCGTCCCGACGCCGCCTGACCAAGGCTATTCCACGATGATACTGGGGCCGGAGGACCAAGTCAGGGCGAGAGAAGTCATGTACACTAGGGCCTGCCCTGCGACCCAAGTCCCCGTGGGGACAAGGAAGCCGTGGGCAGGCTGCCGAGGGCCGCCTAGCCCGCCACCGCAGGCGGTGGCATTTCTTTGCCACCGGGGGCGGCCGGTCTGAGAGGAAAGAGGGGACTGCGAGAGTGTCCTAGGAGGCCTTCCCGCTGGCCACGGTTGCTGGGTGGCCGGGAAAGCCCGCTGACAAGGGCCCAGCGGCTGGCGGCTGGCTGGCGAGGGCGCGGGCTTGGGCGCACGCAGTCTTCTGGAGCTCAAGAGGGCAACGTGAACACAGCAGCAAAGAGTTCAATTTCTCTCTTTTTTTTAACTCTGGTCTTTCAGGGAAGGCCCCGTCGCCGCGGGGGCCAGGAGGGCCCTGGGCAGGCGGGTGCAGGGTGCCCTTGCTGGACACCAGGGGAGGAGCCAGCCACTTGGTCAGGAGTCCAGCGCTGCGCTCCCTGAGGGCCGCTCTGCACACTCCAGTCTTTGAAACTTTGGGGACCCAGAGGACCTGGTTGCCTTCCATCCTCTCACCTCCCCCTAGGCCTCAAACCCACCCCTCCTCCACATTTTTTTCCTTCCAGGCTTGGAATGATCTACTTTAGCAGTTCAAAAGGCATTCCAACCCCATGACAAAAACAGAAACTGTAATGTTGACATCCATGGCTCGTTCATAGGGAGAGACTCAGGTAATAAATCATAATGAATGAAAAACTCAAAGAGCATGAAAAAAAGTTTAATAGTGAACCTTATGTTTTGAATGACACTAACAATTCCGTTTCTTCACATTCCTGAAAGGACCCCTCTCACATATTGAGCTCACAGTGGTGAATTCTATTCCTCAAGAAAATTCCCTCAATTCTTCTAAAATTCCTCAAGTTAATCATTAAACAAAGTCTGAAGGGCGATTCATATACAGAAGGTGAGAAAAACAAAACAAAACCACCACTGTGGCATATCCTCCATCTGTCAGATGGTATGTCCATCCAGCTGATCAATTCTGTACTCAGTGTTTCTGTTGGGCACACACCCTCCATCTGCTCCCAGACACACACACACACACACACACACACACACACACACACACGCTCAACCCAGACAGTCTCAAATCAGAGTATGCCAGAGTATCTGGAAATGGTTGATCAAAAACACTCTCAATGATGTGTTATCCAACAGGAGACACCATACTGGACAAGAATGAAAGGTTCAAGGAAATATTTCACCAAGTGAACAGAATATTCAAAATTTCCAACCTGACTTTCAACAAAATTCTTCTGCCTTTTCATCTCTAAATGTGTGGCAATTTACATCCAGGCTGAACGATAGAAGTGATTCTTATTAAGTAATTGTTTCCAGTAAGGGTCATTTTTTTAGGCTCCCAAAATATGACACTAGCATGCCACATTGCACAGGTATTTTTCACTGCTTACTGGTCCTGGTGGTCTGAGAATTTTTAAAGCTGCCCAGAGAAGAGCCCAGGGAAATGGCAACAGGATGCGTTCCTGCTGAAAGTGTGGTCAGCAGGGACAATAGGCCAATTACCAGCAAAGCCTGTGGTCTCCCTTGGAGAGGTTAAGGAGGAGAGCACACCGCCTTTGAACTCACAGTGTCATCAGTCCTGGGCCTTAATCAAGTTATCATACCACCCCGGGGCCTCTGAGGCTCCAGCCTGCCATATGAATGAAGACACAAATTTGCAGACAAATTTCTAGCAGCAGGAAGTTGGTGCTTTCCTGAAAGAGTGGATGAAAAGCACCTGTAACCTTGTCGCCTCCATCCCATTCCTGCTGGGAGCTGCTTCAGGAAGCATCTTGCTGGATTCAGAGCCTGCCAGTCCACAGGAGCTGGGGCGCCACAGGGTGCGGTTATGTGTTTCAGCTGAACGGCCACGCTTGGCTGCAGCTGGAAGGGCACAGTGTGATCAGCGGGCCGTGAATGGACATTGGGAAGTAGCGCAAAAGAACTAGGTGCTTGTTTGGCCAAAGGAGAGGCTTCGGCCAAAGATGCAGGCTTGACTTCATTTATATTATTTATTGCTTATTCAGAACTAACTTTAAAAAAATCAGCTACCCAGCATCCCTACTAGGGACTCAATTAGGACACTCACTCAAGCTGCCCCCACCCCAAATATCCACAGATTAACAAGATTCTAACTGACTCAAACTTCATGATTAATAAGACAATGTTCATGGAATAAGGAATGATTTGTTATCTGGTAACACGTGACTTTGTAAATGCCAACCAATCAGAATTGTTTCCATTTTTAAGTTCATGACTTTACTGTGCTTAAACTCTGAAAATTTCCTCTCATCAGAGTATGTTCCTGATCTAGGTCGATATTACTTCAATAAAACTCAGCTTCAATTTTAACTGAAACTCCATTTCCAGTAATTACTTTGAAAAAGTTTTTCGACAGAAATTG
>PVJH01033414.1:0-21593 GCA_004026705.1 Nesogale talazaci
TCCAACAAACGTAATACGAGCCCGTGGGGGAGGGAGTGGAGAGAACAGGCGCAGAACAAGCCCTGTAAGGGATAATTCAAGAAAGTGTTTCTCACGAAAGCTGGTTATTAAAGCAAGATACTGTAGACCTGAGGATATTGACTCAGAATAAGGAATGTCAAGGCATATTCTCATAAAATTGCTGGGCCATAAAGGAAAAGGGGGAAATACGTTAGGCATATAAGCAGAACAGGCAGTGATTTATTACAGAAGAAAGTTTAAATTATCACCAGACTTTTTGAGAGTGACATTTTATATTAGAAGGAAATGGAGTAATATATTTAATATTCTCAAGGGGGAAATATTTTCAACATCTAAGAACCCAAGGAATATTGTTCCTATGAATCCTTCCTAGGTCTTCTGCTTGAAAACAATTCACAGCCAACCAAATTAAATACATGCAATGTTGGCATGAGGACAGGTATGAGCTCCTGGGGAGCTGCTGCTGGTTTAAAAGGTCCAGTCTTGCCCCAGGGAGCTTCTGCTGCTGGTTTTGAACTGCCAACTATACAAATTGCAGCCCAACACATAATCCCTACACCCCCAGGGCTCCCCAATAATACTAAGTCGTCCAACTCCACACCTTTTCCTAACTAATTTCAGAGCCTAACTCACTTCAATGTCAGTCCCACATCAATGATCTCTTTCCAGACGAAATGTGGTTCCACTCAGCTGAGCCCCGGTGGCATAGTGGTTGTGTGCAGAACTGCGGTCCACTGGGTTGGCGGTTCAAAACCAACAGCAGCTCTCCAGGAGCAAGGCTGGGCCTCTTACTCCCACCAGAGGGTAGTGATGCCCACCCCCCAAAACAAAACAAAACAAAACAAAACAAAAAGAGTCGAGATAGGTGGTAGACATGTTGTGACTCCCCATGGCTACAACATAGACTTCATTTTGCCCTAATGTGGAGAGCAATTCATTCACTGTCATCATGTAATGTATGTATGTATGTATGTATGTATAATTTATCATAAAGAATGGTGAAGTCTCTATTTCTGGACCAGTGAGTGATAACATTTACTTGGGTTCGGGACATTATTCTCACTTAAAGGGATCAAGAGCCATCATCTAAATGTTCCAGGATGCCAAAGCTCCCATGGAGTTTAGCTCAATCAGTGGATGTGGATACAATTCAATGCTATAAATCAGAATCAAAATGGAACAAATGATGCGCACAAGCCAGTGAGCGCTTTTCTGCCATGTAACACCCAGAAGCCCTTAGCATTCATCACTATTTGTGATTACTAGAGATAGTTCAGAACCAATTTTCCTTTGAACCAGGCTTTATTTCTTTGCATTGAATCGAGAAGATGAGATGGCTTAGCAATGGTAATAAAACCAATACAATCAGCCTCTAGCTTTTTTTTTTTAAGCACTGTGCTGTATATTACTAATTGATTTGTTTCTTCGTGGAAGGTGTTGCAATATTCTTAAAATGAAACCCTGAGCTTAATGGATTTTTCTTTACTCAGTTGTCTATAGTCAATCAGTGTTTGATGGTTGTGAGTGCTTTATACAATCTAGATGTGAATGGATATTAGACGAGGTTTCCACTCTGTGGTACATGTAAGACCAAGATAAAGCAATAGTTCTTTTTGTTTCGCTTTTTAACTTTTGCTCTCCTAGGTGTATGTAACACTTTTGAGATTTTTTGTTTTGTTTTTTAAGAAGTTAGAACTCAGTTTGATCCCGCCATGGACCCCACTTCAACCTTATCATTTCATCCTCCCCCAACCTTCCCAGAACTGACTTCTGCAGGCCCTTCACAGAGTCACTGTGGGGATCCTTGCGCCTCAGATGAGGAGTCCCCATGGTTATGCACTGGGCTGTAATCCCCACGTCAGCAGTTTGAAACCACCAGCCACTCAGAGGAAGAAAGAAGCCTTTCTGCTCTCGTAAAAGGTGTCCGAGAACCCTGCAGAGGCTGTTCTTCTCTGTAGTACCAGACCACTACGAGTCCACCTGGACTGGGTGGCAGTGGGTTGGGTTTGATTTTGTCGTTCTGATGAGCAGTGCAGTCCAAACCCACATCGCTGCGGGCCCAGTGACCATGCTCTCCTCCACAAAAAGCCAGAAAGTTTACCTGACTGCTTAAGACCCAGTTCCTCATCCTTTCTCACTCCTCCTCTCCCTTGCTTTCTCCCTCTTCCTCTTTCACGTCTTTTCCTGACCAATCAGCCTGGTCTCTTTGGTGACTTTTGAGTTGTCTTCCACCCTATTTCTGAACAGTTGATAGTGGTAGTCCACACCATTGGGTTCTTTGGGTCTCAGGGTCATGAAGACAGACGTTCAAGTTGTCTATGCATCGGCACGCTGTTTCCTTGTGTTTCCAAAGGTTTTCCCTCTTCTTTGCTCCAGACAGGAAGAAACCAAAAGCTGCGCCTTAGATGGCAGCTCACAAGTGTTTCAGGGCCCAGCACTGCTCTCCCCAGTAGGACATAGAGCATTGTCTTCATGGACTGTGTTATGTCAATGGACTTTAGTGACCTCCACCCCTAAGCCCATGATCCTGAGTCCCCAGTCCCAGTGACTGTGCAATGTGTCTGTTAAAGGTTTCCAGGTGGTTTGGGAGTCACTGACTTCTGTGATCCCCAGGGCCACCTCTTGCTGTGACCTTCAAGGATGTCCAGACAGTGGGCACAAAGGGAACCCGTAGGACGAAGCTTCCGCAAGACAAGCCCAAACACAGAGGAGCAGCAGTCTTGCTTCATGGGCAATAAACTCAGAAACTTCATACTCTCCAAAGACAGTGCTCATGGGAAACATAAATTGAGTCTGGGCAGATTTATGTAGGCCACAGTCAGCTGGAAGAGCAAGGAAGACCACCATGACATGAAGGGTGCAGGGAGCAAGGGAATTCTGGTGGGATGAATCATGGGCCTAGCCTGGGGTAGCGAATCCTCCGGTCCCATGGAACCTCCTTTAGGAGAGTTCTCTCTCGACGTTTTTCCATCAGAGACTGCTAAAATAAAAACACGGTTTTATGTCTGAAAAACCATCTGAGACCGATATATACCATTGGCTGGAGGAAATACTGATCCCTTTACTAAGAAACAGAAAGGGGAGCATAAATCCTGAGACTGGACTGCCCCTCCTTCCCGCAGACAGAAGTTGAACATGCAGCTACACACTTTACAGTTAGATTCTTCATGCATCCCTCCTGCTAAAGGCTCGAGTCTGGGTGGTACAAACAACGCATGGACCAAAGTATCTAATAGGAAGGTTGTGTGTGTGTGTGTGTGGGGTGGGGGGGGGGGGGGGGGTCAAGGTCACCCACAGGCACCTGAGAAGAAAAGCCTGGTGATCTATTTCTGAAGAAGCAGCCTTTGTAAACCCGGTGGACAGTACCCCGTGAGCACATATGGGGGCTGCAAAGGTAGATGGCGAGTGTAAAGATGACCGAGCACTTTGTATTATATCATCATTTAATTCTCACTGAAATTCTCCATTGCCCGTGCTTATTATCTCCACGAATTCATATAAAGAGACTACCCTGAGGTTATGTGATCTGCCCTGGGGCATACAGCCAGAAAGCAGCAAAAATCAGGTTGAAGAAACTTAGCCCATCTCAATCCAAAGACCACCCACCTCTTTCTACCTCAGAGGGGCCCCCACTGACCCAGCAATGCCAGTTCTCTGAGAACCTTCAGAAAGGTGGGAAACCTTAACTGAAGGTAGAAATGGATCCCCCCAAATGGGGAGAGATGCTCAGGCAGGTGCCAAGCCCATACCTTAACTTGTCTTCTTCAGCACACTCTTGGGAGAGAGCGAACATCAACTCCAATTCCCAGGGAAGAGCAGAGCTGCCCCGGTGGGTTTCCAAATCTGTAAATCTTTACAAACGTAGACAGCCTCATCTTTCTCCGGCAGCCCTGTGCTTAACCCACGGTGCCACCAGGGCTCCTATGACACGGGTCCACGAGAGGATAAAATGACCCTGGCCCAAAGAATTCTGCAGGGGGGAAAAGTTGCTTCAGTAAGATTCAGCCCTTTGAGTTGACTTCTTATAATACAAAGAGATGAGAAAATGAACAACAGAAAGCCATTCACATTGGTAAATCCATACATGATCACCTTCTGGTCCTTCGAGTGACCTTCAGAAACCACATAGCAACTGGGAGCTTCGTCAGAAGCACAAAAATTATTGCGTACTTAGCGTGGAGTAGGTGGGCACCTTGGAACCATGGCCAATGAGATTCTGCGGCAAGCATCCCACTGCAAGTGGGCCAGCCTTCAGGGGACCCTGTCTACCCATTGTCACGGCAATCTGGTTCTTTGAAATTAGCAAGACTAAGTCTGACGCATCTTTACTTGGGCACCTTTCTCTTCGTCAGAAGTCATTAGCAAACGCTTTCGCTTTCACATCTAACTGAACAAAGTGATGGCTCCCCTGTTAATGTTCCCATCCTTGTCCTCGCCGGATTTGGCTTGGTTTCTCTTTTAAAAAGAAATCATGGGGTTGAGCCCTGGCGGCATAGTGGTTGTGTGCAGGACTGCAACCCAAAGGGCTAATGGTTCAAATCCAGCAGCAGCTCTCCAAGAGCAAGGCTGGGCTTCCTACTCCCACCAGGGCAGTGATGCCACAGAAAGAAAAAAAAAAGAAATCATGTCTGAAGTCCTACGATGAGCTTTTTGTATTTTAAGGAGAAAGCACTGTCTGTAGAGAGGTTTGTGACGACAGTGTGGAAGCGTTCGCATTCTGGCCAGCAGGAAGTAGCCCAGATCCCTGTGGTCCAGCCTGAGTGGAAGATAGGAAGTCTAAAAGGGAAAGGTTGGAGGTGAGCAGAGGAGGGGCAGATTTGTGTGGGGGTCTCCTCGTGGCACCCTACAAGGCCACAGAGTTATAATGGGTCCTTAGGATGAGGACCAGGGGTGCTACCAGAATTGAGCAATTAGCTTGGAAAAGGAGGGGTGCGGCTCAAAGACAAATGTGCCCCAACTCCGCTACGTAGCGCCGTGGTTACCAATCGGCTGTGACCTGCACAGTTGGTAGCTCTGTAGCGGTGCGTTGGTTTCTGGGGTCCTTAAACTGTAAACATCTTCATGCCAGGTCCTACTCAGCTCCATTTCCGCCTCGGACCCAGAGCCTGGCACACAGTAGGTCTTCAATAGGCACTTCCAGTTCGAATGGCTGATCAGTTGGTGGCTCATGCCCCCACCTTGGTGCCGTGGTGGAAGGCGTGGTTTGGGGGCGTGGATGAGCCACCCCAGGGAGGCCGTGGAAGAGGGAGGGCCAGGCCACGTGGGTGACATCTCTTCTCTTGTCCCGCAGTTCACTGGCTGTTCACCACGTGCGGGGCCAGCGGACCCCACGGCCCCACCCAGGCCCAATGCAACAACGCCTACCGACACTCCAACCTGAGCGTGGTGGTGGGGACGCAGGGCCCCCTGAAGGGCATCCAGATCTGGAAGGTTCCAGCCACCGACACCTACAGGTGCGTATGGGAGACCAGGGGGTGGAGGGGCAGCCCTCCTCGAGGTGCATGCCCCCTGGGGGGGGGGGGCCAGACGTGCCACAGCTCAGTGTCTCCAGACTGTGGTCTCAGAGGTAGTGGAAGGGCTGGAGATGGGGCCTTGTGGGGAGAGCAGAATAGGGCACAGGTGTATTCTTTGTCCTTAAGAAATCCTCCACTGGGTGTTTGGAGAGGTGTGTGTGTGCGCGCACGCACGTGTGTGTGTGTGTGTGTGTGTGTTTCTACCAATATTTTTAATAATTATAATTAAGGTGGATTGCTAATGATTACTTGACATTGTTCAGAGCAGGCAATGGATGTGAAAAGAGTGAGTCAAAATTGGCGTGCATGGAAACGATTTTCTTAATCTTGAACCTGCATTCTGGGCCCAGCCAGTGAAGCAAGGGTCACCCTTGTGTCCCGCCTCCTCCTCCTCGCTGAAGTCCTTGCCCTACAGGAATGCCCAGAGAGCAGGGCCAGATCAGAGGGAGAGTGGCTCCCCAGTGCCACTTTGAGGCCCTGGCAGGAAGCAAAGCTAATGTCAAGCCTTCTCACCCACAGTCAGCGGTCCTCATCTGTTTCCCCAGTCAGGACCCCCTGCAGGGCCGGTTCAAACACAGCGCTGGGCTGTCTGATCTAGTCGGTCTGGGGCGAGGATCACGTGTTTACATCTCTAACAAGTTTCCAAGTGATGTCACCACTCCCGGAGGGGCCACGGACAGCACTATGCACACCACCACTGCTGAGTTAGCAGTCAGAGCGGCCAGTGTGGTCCTCACACAGACTCCACGCAAGTGCTGCGATGATCTCTCTCATACAAGTGAGGAAACTGAGGTTCGGAACGGTCAGGAGGCTCCCCCACTGTCACGCAGTCCAGACAAAGCCCCCAGCTCCCCAGCGCCAGGGTCCTTTCAAAAAAGAAAGCACCAAAATGTGGCTATGATTCCTGAAGGAGGAACACTGTGGGAAATTAGTTCTCTCTCTCTCTCTCTCTCTCTCTCTCTCTCCCTCTCTCCCCACCCCACCTCATGATGCCCCAGACCAAACCACTGGGCCCTCAGCCCCCTAAGAAGGAAACCCCTGTTTTTTCTCCATTTCAGCATTTCCTGTGGCAAGACCACCCCTGGGGCTTGTGTAAACGGATTACCCAAAGAGCCCTGAGTGCTTTTTAAATGGCATTATGGGCAGGAATGCAATCACCAGGTTTGACGGGCAATCAGATTAGCTGCTCATGCCCCCCCCCACCCTTAATAATGGTCCAGGCACACCCCAAAGCCTCCCACTTCCGTCCAGCCCCAACACTGACATAAGGACCAGATGAGACCTAACCAAATGGGCCCTGCAAAGTTTGGGGGCAGGGTGGGGGTGGGAGTAGGGAGGAGAGCCCTGCTGGCAGGACCAAACTGAACAGTTACAATCAGCCAATCCAAACACAGGAGACCCCCTCCCTGTGTGGGTCAGAATCCATCTGGGCTCCCGGGGAGGTTTTCACCAGCCACAAGTTCTGGTGAAGCCATTGCCAGGCCTTTCCTGCAAGGTACTCCAGGTTACATGCAGACCAGCAACCTTTCAGAAACTGCCTCCTGCAGAGAAGTGGGCATCATGACATTGCCGTCCATGACACTCCTGCTTTGACACACACAGCGAGGACTTGCACGCAGCAGTGCACCGGCTCAAAGTCGGGCTCTTTCCACGAAAGCCCTACCTGTCTTCCAGGGTGGATGACAGGATGGAGGGGAGGGGGGCGGTGTGGAAGAATCAGCCACCACCGGGGAGCTTCTTGAGAAGAGAGGTCCAGTCACCTGGAGGGCTTTGGACCAGCACAGCTCTAGGTGTCATTTGAAGGGGAAAGCAGAGAGGGCCCTCCAACAGTCAACCATCACCCCCAGCAGGGACCTTTGACCTGTTTCCACTCAAGGGCATCTCCTGAGCCTGACCACCCAGAATTCCTTGCTGCACAAATGGTCAGAACCGAAGACATTGCATGAGGGGATGCTGGAGGGCTGCAGAGTGAAGCGGGCCCACTCCCAGTGCAGTGAGCTGTCTGCCCATCTGTCTAAAGCAGGTGGGTGCTGACACCACCACCCACCTAGCCGCCTAGCTGTGCAAAGTAGGTGCTCGCCGCATGCTGGGCCCCCGTAGCAGAGAAGTCTACAGGCGCCAGGCAGCATCTCCAGGAACAGACTGATCCCCCGCAGCCTGCCTGTTTCCAAGGACTTTCATCCGACCTTCTCAGGTGGGCCCCCTGCCTTGAAAGATTTTGCCTGCCAGAGGAAGCACACTTATGAACTCATAATTAATTCATTATCTCTCCTTTTTATTGATCGGGACTGTATTTCAGTCTCGTCAGGTTTCAGGTCAGCAGGAACTGCCACCGTATGGCCACATGCATTGATAACAATCCCAGCCCAAATCGGAGATGGTTTCCATTCATCTCTTTGAAATACTGATGAACTCCTGGTGGGAAACACAGACAAGGATTTATTTTTTTTTCTTCTGCTGATGTGATATATGTCAGTATGTCCAAATTGGCAAGGGGACATTCTGACCTGTGGTGAGGTGGGAGTGGGCGCAAGGTAGGGTTCCTGCTTTGAGATAGTGCCTTAGCGAATAGAACAATCCAAATTTCAATCTCTGCATTCACATATCTTATTATTGTGGATGCTGTCACTGGTTTTGTCTGCTTGTTGTTGTTATTGTTGTTGTTTTAACCAAGTTAAAGGCAAGAATAGGTTTTCCTCACCTCACCCTTACTCTTGAGCCGGTCTCTGGATGAGGCCGATGATGTGGACAACAATGCCTTTTGGTCACATTGCCTAGTCATCACCAGAGAGGCTGACCGTTTAGTGATTTGCTTTGTAGAACATATCAAAAGGTCTCTAAGGCAAAGCACTTCTGGTAAAAAACCCGGTGCCCTTTTCTGAAAGACTATTGTTCCGTGCTCATCAGAATTGAGGACGTGCAGTCCATTCAAGGCACCTGGCAGGGGACATGCCAGAGTGTTCCACAAAAGCATTCTTGGAACCAAAAAGGCTGGAGATAACTGCTTTATAACATGTGCCGCTGAGTTGATTCTAACTCACGGCGACTCTAAAGGGTCTCCAAGGCTGGGCATTTTTACAAGAGCAGATAGCCTCTTCTTTCTCCTGTAGAATGGCTGGTGGGTTTGAACCGCGGACCTTAGTGGTCTATACCTTCCGTGGTCTATGCAGTTGAAAACACCCCCTAGAGGCTTCAGTCCAACACTCTAGTGCCCACCCTTCCCCCATCTGCCCTGGAGGTGCCCTTCCTTTGTGAGTGACACCTTCTCTGTCAACACAGCGAGAGGTGGCACGGTCACTTCCTCCCGAGACAGAGGCCCTCCTGTCCAGACTGTTCCTCTCCTGACTTTCAAATGCCAATGAAGCACATCAAAGACCCAGTAGGCTGCTGTACCTGGCACTGAGTGTACAACGGGGAATGAGACCCGGTCTCTGCAGCCAGGGGCGCTGCCATCCAGAATCACAGTGAACTAGGACCACGCATTCGGTGTGGTGGGTTATGAGTCGGTTTGCTAACCACAAGGTCAGCAGTTCGAAACCACCAGGCGCTCTGCAGGAGAATGAGCAACAAGTCTCTCTACTCCCATAGAGAGTAGTCTCAGAAACCCACGGGGCCAGTTGACTCAATGGCAGTGAGTTTGGTTTGGGTAGAAAAGACTGATCTGAGCTATCCATGGTTCTGCCCTCAGAGGCCAGGGGAGAAGTCATTCCCTCAGTCATTGAAGAATGACTTCCACCAGGATAATCAACCCAGGCGTGAGCTATGAGGAGGGTAAGTGTGGCCTCTGCCAAGAAAGGTGGGGCCAGAAGTATGAGCAGTGCTGCCAGGCTGTGTCCATCTGGCCTTGGTGGCAGGACGTCTGGTCTCCCTCATACCTTCAGTGCCCTCTGATGGTCGTGAGCATATGGAACGGAGGGAAGCAAGCTGAGAGGCAGGGAACAGTGGGAAAACAGCTGCCCCCATCCAGGCAAGGGTCTAAAAGAGGGAAACCAAGGCCGAGGAGAACCAGATGCAGATAGGGACACAGGGCCAGGGAGCATTTCAGGATTGGCTAGACACGGAGCTGGAGAAGGAACCCACGCTCACTCACGTTCCTGGGGCATGGGAATCAGAGGACATGAAGCCCAGGGGCAGCTGCTGCCCCCAGGAGTTTGATAGAAAAGGAAAGACAGTGCCCAGTCAAGGGTAGACTTCTCACCTTGCAGGTGGCCGACTCATGCTGCACACCTGGCCACTGCCATCCAGGTGCAGCCACGATGTGCCTCCCAGTGTTGCTCTGTCCAGCCCCCAAGAGCTCCAGGGGACAGTGCAACTCAGAGGCATGCTAACAATGGGTATGCCTGGTCAAGGAAGCTCTCGCTTCAGTCCTGAAAGGTAGCCACATCTAGAACTGCCCGGCCACTCTGAATGGACTAGAGGGTGAGAGGCCACTGGATCAAGGGTTGTGGGTGGTGACTGACCATGGACCAGACCCTGACATGGAGACAGAAGAGACAGAATAGGGCCCATCCATGCTCTGTACCTCCCCGCCAGAGGCAATCAAGCCTCCGTCGATGCAGGCTGGCCAGCCTCTCACACTTCCTTCCCGATGTCTCCCTCTCCTTCTCCTCCCTCTCTCCCATTCTCTGCCTTCTCTCCTTCCTGCCTGCTTCTCTAAAGCTTGGCATGCTTAGTGTACACACACACACACACACACACACACACACACGCCTTCTATAAACAACATTTGTCAAGCACGGCCCACAGCTCCTGGTGCCACTTTTCATATGGTTCACTTATTGTTCAGACATAATGTACAAGAGGCCCCAGATGCCAGCAGGAGCCGACAGATCCAGTCAGCTGGCCTGGGCCACAGCTGTTCCTAACTGCCTGCCATGCTCCCTGCCACTCATTTCCTCACCTGGCCCCGAGGCCCCGGGTGTGTAACTGGATAGCACTCCATGGAACCCGTTCCACCCCTCCCATGTGCCTGCCATGCCCCCACACAGTGGCTGCCCAAAGACGGGAGGTCTGAGACTGGGTCCCTGGCGACGGGACAGAAGAGTTAACAGACCCGCCAATAAAGTCCCAGACAATAATAGAAGACACGTCAGGAGACATGATTAATTGCCACAGTAATTGTACAGATAAGCCATCGCTAAGGAGGGCTCGGAGCAGGGAAAGTCGGAGGCCAGGGGATCAGACAAAGATGGATGGGTTGCAGGCAGGATGGAGTCTGGGGCCAACTTCAGCAGCTGACACTCCATGTGACCTTGAAAGTGAGTCATCGGGTCCCCGTTTGTAGCACGAGGCATCGCCGAAAGTTCCTCCTGCTTGGCAACTTAGAAGGCTTGGGGATGCGCTGGTCACAGGCTGTGGGGGAGGAAGGGATGGTCAACGGCATGGTGCCAAACCCAACGAGCCAGAGACGACACCTCCACGAGCCCCTGCAGCTGCCCCTTTGACCCAGACTCTCCACCCCCAACCATCCAAGACTGCTGCTCCATGGCTCAAAGGACCCATGTGAACCATGATGTGCCCTATCTAGACAGACCTGCCTTACTGTCCAGACCCTATATACACCACATGCTCACACACACACACACACGCACACACACATACACACCACACACCACCTCTACCTCCATCACCACCACAGCAAGTTAGTAGGCGAGGCAGGGCAGGCCTTGTTTCTCTTGGTGTCCTTGATGGAGAAACCGAGACCCAGAGGAGGGAAGGACACGCCCAAGGAGGCATGCATAGGTAGAGCCTGGGGTGGGACCGTCGTTCATTGATTGCCCAGATGTTTGTGCAGGAAGGAAACAAGGGGACCAGGATTTCTTCATGATGCTTGCCCTTCCCCTCCTGGTGTGACCCGCCCCTATTGTGCTGCCCTTCGCGCCCCCCACCCCCGCCCCCCAGCTGCACAAATCTCTCAGGGCACCCACTTTGATTTGTCTGCTGATTATTTAAAAAGAAGTCGCAACTCAATTCCAGCAGATTACAACAGCCTAGAGTCAATAATACAAACACAAACCCAATATGCATCCATTCTGACCAGGGGACGTGGATTTAGATGGAGGGGGGGGGGGTTGGAAATTACCCCAAAATTACTGCATCAGCTGGCCGAGAACCGTATCTAGTAATTTCCAGTAAATTGGAATCACTGCGAGTCACCTTCCCCGCTTGAGTGGCAGGTATATTAATTTCTTGTCGTTTGTCAACTATCAAAAATAAACTGTTTACAAAGGGCAGGCAGTGGAGCTTCTGAGGTGCCGAGCGAGCTTGTATAACGCAATGCACAAGGTCTGATGTCTACAGAACCAACAGG
Organism: Nesogale talazaci; assembly: GCA_004026705.1. Taxonomy (NCBI): domain Eukaryota; kingdom Metazoa; phylum Chordata; class Mammalia; order Afrosoricida; family Tenrecidae; genus Nesogale; species Nesogale talazaci. Next base: position 11,845 of record PVJH01033414.1, read on the forward strand.
GCTGCTCTGCCCTTCGTCTGGCTTTGAAGGTGGGGGCGGGACAGGGAGGGGGACTGGCAGCTATTGACCAGCCTTGCCGCTGACCCCTTTGCTCCACCCTGCTCCACCCCCTGTCCAGCTCTCCAGGAATCAGGTCTCCAAGTCATGGGCACCTTATCTCTGTCCCAGAAGCTACCCCAGAAACGGAGTGGGCAGATCCAACCGCTGGGCCCACCACCCTAGCTCCAGCTGCTTTTTCTTCCTCCTGTCCCCAGCCCCACCCTAGTTTCCTAATCATTCAAATGAAAAACAAAGCAAAAAAGCAACTCACTGCCATAGTGGAGTGTGATTCACTGTGACCCCATAGGATGGGGTAGAACGTCCTCCGTGGGTTGCCAAGACGGTCACTCTTAACAGGAGTAGAACTCACTGGCATCGAGTCGATGCTGACTCAGAGTGGCCACCCCTGCCCCTGTCCCCCGTGGGTTGCTGAGACCATCGCTGTCTTCAGGAATAGAAAGCCCAGTCGTCCTCTCGCAGAACTACTGCTGGTGCTTTCACACTGCTGACCGTGCAGCTCGCAGCCCAGCTCTTAACCACGTCACCACCAGGGCCCCTCGTAGGAGTAGAAAGTACCGTCTTTCTCCCCCAGAGCGGCTGGGGGTTCCCAGGGCAGACCTTAGCAGCCCAATGCATATCCACGGCACCGCTGAGGCCCTCTGCAGAAGATCACTTCATTCTCCCCAGGCCTTATGACCCTCAGAAAGTCGTTGAGGGTCCAGATGGGTAAGGGCTCAGGCCACATGGAGAACCTTCCAGAGGGAGGCTGGGGGTTGGAGACCTGAGGCCTGAAGTGCCACCCTGGGAGATCCTAGCGAGGGCTCTTCTCAGTGCTGCCCAATGGCCACAGTCTTGGTTGGCTTGCTTTATTCTCTGTGTTTTACAGGCGAGGACAGAGAGGAAGGGGAAATGACCAGTCCAAGGTCTCATAGCTAGTGAATCAAGTAGGTAGGGCTAGGAGCAGGAGGGAAGGAAACAGGGCCCACAACTGAAGGGGGCTCTTGATCATGCTCTCAAGATCATTCAAGGACAGACAGGGTCATGCCTCACCCTGGCCTTGGTTCCGAGGATTCTGGGCCCCGGTCCGTCTGCACTCAAGCCCACAACCTGCTCCAGGAAAGGGTCTTGTCATGCCAAGGAAAACCTTCCATGGAGGGACGATCCAGTGCTAGATTGCAGGCCCGAGAGGGCTGGTGAAGGAGACAGTCCCTCGTAGCACCTCTGTACTGAGTCCAGACATCCCCTCTGAGCCAAACTTGAGCCCCAGCTGAAAGTATGAGGCTGAGAGCAACACACGTGTACACACACACGTGCACACACACCACACCAACTGCCATCAAGTGAACTCCTGGTGACAGACGTGTGTCGCACTAGAACTGTGTTCCCCATGATTCTCAGTGACTGATTTTTGGGGATATTGCCAGGTCTTTCTTCCCAGGTACTCTGGGTAGACTCGATCCTCCAGTCTTCCTGTTAACAGCCAGACATGTTAACCAAATGCATCTACCCCCCTCACCCTCCCACCCAGAGATCCACCTTGCACTTCGCCTTTGGCTTCAGTGTTTCCAAATCCATCAAGGTCAATGAGTTCAGGGGAAGGGGGTGTACAGGGGTGCTGGTACCCATTTTAATACTCAGCGTGGGGCTCTGCCTGACTGAAAGGGCAGCAGAAGAGGAAGACCCACAGTCTGCCCGTCCTTACTGTCCACAGCAGGTCAAAGCCCAGACCAACCAGGGCTTTGGTTGGGAGCCAGAGAAAGAGGGAAGAATGCTTAAGGGAGAAAGGGAGCACCCGGGACAAACAACTTTGAAAATATAATAACGGGGCTATATTTAAACTTGTGAGCGAGTTCAGAATGATTCCTAATGCATGCAGATTGATGCAAATGACTATGCTAATATTGCCGAAAGGGATGAGGGGGTAACACTTACCTCTCTGCTAGCCCACCTTGGAGCAGAAGCTGGCAGTACTAAGACCTTATCTCGGGCAGATATCTTCCAAGAAGACACGGGGGAGGGGGGGGCGGGGGGGGGCCTTTTCCACACAGCCTTCCCCATCTGAGGGCCCAGAAACCTGCTGGCAGGAGCAGGACGAAGACGTACCCTCCCAGGGCTGCCGTAAGAGTCTGGTCTCCTGAACTCTGTCTCAGGTCACTGCCACCCCTGCAGTCCCCTACCCCAGGCCTTCCTCCTCAGAGATAATTCACCCAGCTTCTTTGAGCCTTTTACCAGTAGACTTGCTATTTCCTCAGCCACTGACCCCTCCTCATCACTTGGTCTGAGGGCCTGGGGAACAGAGGTGAACAGGCCTTTCTCAGGTCTTGTGTTAGTCCGGGTTGATTAGAGGAACAAACCCAGAGAGACTCATGTGTACAAGAAAGAACTTCATATAAAGAGTAATTACATATTAGGAAAATATCCCAGCCCAGTCCAGACCAAACTAAAAGTCCCATATTAACCCATATGTCCGATACCAGTCTCAGGTTTCCTCTTCAGACCCACGCAGCCATGAAATAGTGCCGAATGCAGGAAGATCGCAGACCAGTGGGTGGAAAGTCTTGTGGATCCAGTGGCAGTGACAGCATCTCGGCACTGGCGTGGTTCTCCACATGGCTCCTGCAGCTTCAGGGCTCTGTCTCCATCAGTGTGTCTCCGTGAGTCTTGTTAACAGGAATGTGTAGCAGAGAGTGTATCTGGTCTCCAGTGAGCTGTTTATCTCCTTAGCACCTCCAAGTGTGGTCATCAAGCTGTCACCTGATTGACAGGCTAACACTCTACCCCTTCACTCTTCTTAGTCTCAAGTTGACTCCAGATTATATAACCACCACAGCCCACCAACAGCAACTAGAAGCCTCCCAGCAGCATATGGAGAGGAACTGGCCTCCGTGTGTGGACCTCGGTTTCTCCATCTGTGCACCAGGCAGAATCCCTCACTCACTCACTGCCACTGACCCCATACCGACTCAGTGACCCCACAGGGCAGGGGATAACTGCTCCTGTGGATTTCCAAGGCTGTAACTCTCTGGAAGTAGAAACTCTTGTCTTTGTCTCAAAGAGCAGTTGGTGGGTTTGAACTGCTGACCTTGTGGGTGGCAGCCTACCCCATAACCCACTACACCGACAGAGCTCCTAGTGGGATGAGTAGCACCTACTATTCGTGGCAATTGAGGCCATCAAGGTGCTGTGCATTCACTCTTAGAACTTTGTAGGAGGCTCAATGATTGGTCCTGACTTCCTGTCTGCTGGCACTCCTAACCTAGCACGCCCATGGTCTAGCCGCCTGCTGCAGTCAGCCACAGCGTATGCTTTCCCGCCTTTCACTTCATGCCCCTTTCTGCTTCCCTGAGAATCTTATCCAGCTCCTCCCTGAAAAACAAGCCCCACCCACCTCCGTCAAGCCAATGTCGGTTCACTCATAGTGACCCAATGGGCCAGATAGAACCCCTCGGAATTTCTGAGACCGTGACTCTTTATGGGAGTAGAAAGCCCGACTTTCTCTTTCGGAGTGGATGCTGGGTTCCAACTCTGACCTTGACATTAACAGCCCAACTCGTAACCACTACAACACCAAGGCTCTTCGCCAAGCTGTCTTAAAACTAGCTCCCTCCCCTAAGGGCCAAGACCTCCAGCTGCCTCTTTCTGCACGCACCTCACTGGCCTGCCCTTCATCTCCTCCTGGCAAGTGAGTGTCAGACAGCCTTGGCCTCTGGGCTGAGATTGGTAGCTCTCACCCCATCTTCTCCTTTTGCCGGTGAGCCTCTCCACTGCCCTGGGACTTTAGAAAGGAGGATACAATTAATTATCCCATTGATGAAGGAGCTGGGGCTCCAGGAGGACACCCAGCTGAAACATGGAGCCAAGAAGCCCCGAGTCTTTGGGTACTTTACTTATGTCCCCGTATAGGCAACCTAGGGAGTAATTGGAGTCCCTGGTAGGGGGCAAGATGTTAATGCCTTCAGCTGTTAACACGATGGCCACACCTACCCAGGGCACCTCAGAAGCAAGGCCTGGCAGTCTTCTTTCAAAAAGTCAGCCACTAAAAAGCCTACATGAGTGCCCATGAATGAGAATCAACTTGACAGCACCTATTTCCTGGAAGGTTTCTCTTTTCATCGCCATGACCCAACATACAGTTCCTCTGTGAGCCCTTCAGGGGTCTGGCACCTGCCTGGGATGTCCTGTGAGCTGCAGGCTCATGTAGAGCCCTTCTTGGGACTGAGCACAGTCAGTGCTGACCACTGACGACGATGATGGGTAGAGAGTCTCCCTTGACAAGAGATCTCACTTGAAGGAGAAAGAGAAGGCTTTCTGCTCCGGTAGAGTTATAGGTGCAGAACCCCACGGGGGCAGTGCTACCTTATCTTGTAGGGTAGCCATGAGTCCATTCATGGTGTGGGTAGAAGCCCTTGGTTCCTGGGCACACCACTTTAGCTGACTGCCATCCAGATGACTGGGCTGAAGGAGCCTGAGCTGGAGCAGGTGGGCCCTCCATGTTCTTAAAAGGCTGGACTTGTAGATGGATTCTAGAAGGAGGAGTGTGTGTGTGTGTGTGTGTGTGTGTGTGTGTGTGTGTGTGTGTAGCTCTGACTGTGGCTCAGGAGGGACCTGGAGTCTGATTAGTGGGGGGGGGGGGGGGGGGCGCTGGGGGGAGAGCATCATCCCTGACAGCCAGTGTCTGGGGAGACACTTGTTGCTGGTCTGCTAGCTGTCTCCAAGACAAGCCACTCTGCTGATCCGGTTCACTGACGGAGCCCCTCCCCTCTCCCCCGCCTCACTCAGCTCAGGCGCCCAGAGCAGCAGAAAGAGTCCCCTGTCCCCATACAGTGATTGCTATGCATCGTGAACAGCTGTCTGTTGTGGAGGCACACTACTCCACTGCTCGGGAGGAGTTAGTGGTATGGCAGGTGGAGGGGGGGCACAAAGTCTGTGCCCACAAGCACCACTCCCCACCCTCACCCCCTGTGGGACCTCTTTGTTTCCAGACCCCATAGGAGACTAAATTTTCTACCAAGTCCCCTACTGCTCCCCCCACCCTTAGTAAGAATGAAGGCAGTAATAGTACAATAGCCAGTGCTTATGAAGTGCCTGTGTTGTGCTAGCCACAGTTCCGAGGCTTGACGCCCTCTCAATTCCCTTCCTCTTTATAGCATACAAGGCTTAAAAACCCAACGGCAAGCTAGTCAGTTCTGACCCAAAGCGACCCCAGTCTAGGGGACAGAACAGGACTGCCCCTATGGATTTCCAAAGCCGCAAACCTTTCCGGGAGTGGAGAGTCTCGCAGTGGATGCTGGGATTGAAGCGGAGTGCTTAACCATTGTGCCACCAGGGCTCCTCTCTGTGGGAGAGAAATAAGCCAGTGCGCACAGTTGCAGTCACGTCATCTAATCCCACCAACCCCTACCAGGGAGAAAGACGAAGCTTTCTCCTCCTGAAAAGAAATCCAAGGGGCAGGTCTACTCTTTCCTATGGGGTCAGGATCGGCTCCAGGACAGGCATCTGGTTTTTCGGCTCCCTTACCTGTCTGCAGGGACGCATTTGGTAAGTAGTCGCATGCGAGTCCTTTGTTCATGGGCAGGGAGAGAAAGGGCAGGCATCTGAGGATCCAGCACTCCGATGCCCCCATCCATGCTCATAGACACAGGGCCTGTTGTACTAGCGCCTGGTCCTCCCTGATGCAGATAACCCACTGGGACCAGGAGGTTATCCCCCCTGGAGGCTGTGGACTGGCAGGAAGAGCTGGTCTTCACCCCAGCAGGGCAGCAGCCAATGTGCTTTGTCCCCTGCAGCATCTCCGGCTACGGAGCCGCCGGCGGGAAAGGTGGGAAGAACACCCGGATGCGGTCCCACGGGGTGTCCGTGCTGGGCATCTTCAACCTGGAGAAGGACGACCTGCTGTACATCCTGGTCGGACAGCAGGGGGAGGACGCCTGCCCCAGTGTAAGTGCCCCGCGGGGCTTCCTCCTCCACCCTCGTCTAGGACAAGGGGAGCCCTGAGGGCCGATGTCCCCCATGCCCTTCTAGGATGTAGAGTTAAAGACAGTAGGACCTCCCCTCCCCCCCCCTCCCGTTTGAGCAGGAGGCACTTGTGCTCCGCTGGAGAGTGGCCCCTTGAATCCTAAGGCCATGTGGGTGTCTGAGAAAGCCCAGCGTGTGTGGCTTTGGGGCTGTCACGACCCCACAGGGATGAAGGCAGAGGTGTAGGTTTTGTGGCTGACCCCTGAAACTGAAAAACTTAGCCTCACTGACCCAGCCTGTCGCTACTGTTCTCAGCAGCAGTACCAAGGGAAGCCTGAAGTTCCCTTCCAGAACTTTCATGCTGTGGCACCATTATTTAGCTATATTATTCTACGAAGGGAGACAGCAAGCTAAACATGTCATGTTCTGCTCAAAATCACAGACTCGTATAGCCATGGGACTTCTGGGGAAGGGACTGGCATTGGGGTATTAATCAGGATTAGTTACAAAGAGAGAGTATTCAGATAAGATCAGTTGTGCGATTTGAAAGATTCTGGGTGTCTCGTTGTCCACGAGGGCACATGAACCCTGTCATCTGACCCCCTCCACACACACCCCCACCACTGCCCCTCCAGTCCTATGTCTCTCACTTGTGCTGGGGGAGGCAGCCCCCCCCCCCAGTACTCTCTAAAGGGGAGCCAGGCTGGACCAGGATGCTGAGCTCGCTGTGCACAGGATGCAGATGCCTTCCCCAGGAATCCACAGGAGAACAGCCTCAGGGAGCAGGGGACAGAAAGAGCTATGGAAAAAGCAGCTTGAGCCCACACACGAAAATACGGAGAGCTCCAAAGAGCCAGGCTCTGGGCTGCAGCTGAGAAGGCAGCAAGATATAAAATACAGAGTTTTCCCCACCCCCAACCTCTCACCATCACCCCCCCCCCACACACACACACACACACAGTCACAAGAGTGCAGGGGTGGGGGAACAGCCGTATCAGGGCTCAAAGCAACACAACTTAAGGAAGCTTAGCAGGTACAACCTACTGCATGAGAAATGTCTAGACTCCAACTTTTATTTAGCAGCTATAATCAGGACTTTCCAACCTGATATAATATATTAAGTCATTAAATTACAGGCTGGCTGTAATTTTCGCAGGAATTTATTGAGTGCGAATGTAATTCTTTCATCTAAGCTGAAAGATTGCATTGACTTCTGCAAAGGACTTTTACTTGATTGGATTGTAATCAGTTATGTCTTTTCACGGGACCACATCTCCCTCTCTCTCTTTTTTTTTCTTTTTAATTCAATTGTAATCTGCTTGTTCCTCTGGGTTGCTGCACTTTACCATTTTATTAATCAACCTACGGCTCTCAAACTTGGTGGATGGAAGGAAGAGCCGGGAGCCTGTATGCAGGTGGTTCTCTGCCAGTGACAGGGCAACCCCCTCTGCTGGTGGGGCATGGCATGGCCGGGACAGTTGGGGGTGTCACCACTATGGTTCTGGTGCTCCCTCCCTCTGCTGGCTCAGAAGGCAGAAAGAAAGCCAGTTTCCCACTTGTCCCCTAGCAGGAAACCGGCAAAGAGAGAGAGACTCCCCACAGAGTCATGGCTTTATGCATCAAAATGCCGGATTCAGCAGCTTTCTTTGGTTCAACTGCACAGGAGTGGGGAGTCGCCCTTCTTGGGCAGCTGGCCACCCCAGAGCGCTGGTCCTGGAATGGGCACCAGCAGTTCATCTCTCCCTGATGGGACTCCCACGTCCCACTGCAGCTCGGCTTCACCTGGTTCCTTCCTAAGAAGAGTCTAAGTCAGGGTAGCTAGCTTTCCAGCAATGCTCTTGGCATCTTGGATGCAAAGGATTCTTCACTGTGGGGCACTGTCCATCTGGCATATTGTACAGGGGTTGGTTGGCAGCATCCCTGACTTACTTGCTGGGTTCCAGTAGCACCCAGCCCTGGCCATCAAAGATGTCTTCAGACATGACCAGGTGGCCTCTAGCGGGCAAACTTGGCCCCAGAGGAGAACTCTGCTGACACCATCACACACACAACACCCCCCACCCACAAAGCAAATTAATGTGACAGCTCTCAGGTGCTTCAGACACATTCCTGAAACACTGAAACATCCCTGAGCACCAGCTGTGTGCCTGTCACTGCGCCAGGGGACGCATCAGTGAGCAGGGACTGGGTCTCTGCTCTCTAGGAGTTGATTGGGGGGGGGCGGGGAGAGGGGGAAGACACGTGCTAACCAGTCGACATCATAAAGCAATTACACAGCACGTCTGAAGATGACGATTGTTAAAGTGAATGAGGGTCAGGGGTCCCTGGGGTTGGGGGTCAGGGTTAGCTGCTTGGTCAAGGGGAAGCCCACTGAAAAGCAAACACTGCCACATCCAGCCAATGCTGACTCAGTGACCCCCACAGAACTGACTCATAGTGACCCCACAGGACAGGGTGTTCCTGCAGCCTCAATCCAGAGCCTCCACTTCTTTGCCCTTCCCCAGACTCTGCCCCCAGGGGTACATCCCTTACACCCTCCATCCTGCCTGGCAGGCAGTTAGCAGGGTGGCCTCAGAGCAGCCACCCCAGGGCCTTTTACTGCCTGCCCTGCAAAGTACACAGGCACAAAGATGGCAGCCTCAACAAGAAAGAGCACACCAGTGCCTCCCACCCACACTACACCCATCGTAGAAAGTATCAAATTATTCCCATCATTAAATCCAAAATGCCATAAAACAAATGGCATCTCGGATCTCTATCCAGCAATTTCTCTGTACTCATCCCGGCACCCCTGAGTGGTTTAGCATAAGGAGTGGCTACAGATGAAGCAGCTTGTCCTCCGCTGGTTACACCACATGCAGGCCTCGACGGAAACGGGATGTTTCAGCAGGTCTTTTCGAGGAAGTGGGTGGAACACAGGTTCCGGAGTTCTCATGTGGCAGACAGAGGGAACTCCACTTCAAGGAGGCATTGGGGGCTTACTGGAGGCAAGAAAGGACACATTACCAAGGAGAAGTGAAGTGTCCAAAATAGAAAGAGGACTTTCCCAAAGATGAGCCAGGAACAAAATGTACAAATCTAGCCTCCCCTGGTTTATATCCTTTCCTCATGATGTTGGAGGAACACACTGCTTGGCTCCCCACAGGCTCCTTCTCAGATGGCATCCAAGGGCCCTGCCTCTGACCGAGCTGGAGCCTGGTGGTGCACTGGTTACTTGTTTAGTCTGCCGACGGACAGATCAGAAGTTCAAACCCACCATTCACTCCAAGGGAGACAGATGGGGCTTTCTACTCTCATAAAGAAGTGTGGTCTCAGAAAACTTACAGGAGTGGCTCAAACTGTCTTAGTGTCACTGTGAATGGGAAGGGACTCAATGGAAATGAGCTTGGTTTTTCGGTTGGCCATAATCTAACTACCCCGTCTGATTCCCTCGTTCCCTCCAGCCCCCACCTCATCACACGGGCCTGTTTTTCAGCCCAGAGGATCCTTCCCACACCTGTAGACCTTCTCTCTGTCCCAGAAGGAGATTTCCTGAGCCAAAGGGACTTCTTGTGTCTTGGCACCTTACCTTCCTCTCTCTGAATTCACACTGGCCTCCCATCCTGGAATTCAGTATTTAACTCCATCCTCTGTGTTAAAAAAAAAAATCAAATGACAGGTACACATTCATATATTCCTTCTTCTTCAAGGCTCCAGGAAATGGCTCAGCCGGCGAGAATCCTCCCTGATTGAGCAGCAGTCCTTGACAAAGGCTC
>PVJH01033415.1:0-21575 GCA_004026705.1 Nesogale talazaci
GGCTTTCTCCTGAAGAAAGACTGGTTTTTTTTAATTGCCAATCTCATATGTGGTAATCACCACACTATGTGGGCTGGTTTTATTCCTAACAGCCCCTAAATATGCAGAATCTAAAAATTCACCAAAGAATGGTTACCACAAGTGGAGATAAATCTATACTGTAAAATTATAGTTAGCAATAGAAAACACATAGGATGTTAAGCAATATCTAATACTTCTCATTAAATGTTGATAGCACTCCCTACAAATACACTTATGAAAAAAGAAGGAAAAATTAATATGTAACTGAAGGGAAGTTTTGTACTTCATTCACTAGTCATATACCATAAAGATATCTCACAACCATGTTACTGGGGAACAGCAAATGATCTAAAATCAGTGGTGAGGAGGATATAGGATGCAGGGTGGGACTTGATTGAGGGCAATAGAGCCAAATGGGATTTCTGAAACCAAAATGAAGGTCAAACATGATAGTGGGACAAGAGAAATAACACAGCATTCTGTGATGCTGACCTTCCCAACACAATTGATCATTGAAAACAAAATAGGTGCATATGCAAATGTGGTGGAGATAGCTGATGGTGCTGGCTTTCAAAAGATATAGCATCCAGGGTCTTAAAGGCTTCAATATAAACAAGTGGCCATCTAACTGAGAAGCAACCAAGCCCACATGAAAGAAGCACACGAGTCTGTGCGATCATAACGTGTTAGTGGGATCAGACATCAAAGACCCAGAACAACAAAATCTTATCAATGTGAATGAGGGGAGTGCAGAGTGGAAACCCAAAGTCCATCTGTAGACAGTTGGATATCCCCTTACAGAAAGGTCACAAGGGAGAAAAGAATCAGTCGGGGTACAATATAGCACTAATGAAACATACAAATTTCCTCGAGTTCTTTAATGATTCCCGACCACCAAGTTCACCTTACAGATTCAACTAGACCTGCATACTGGTAAAAATAAGAGCTCAAAACACAGGGGATCCAGGACAGATAATGATCCTGTGGACCAATAATGAGAGTAGCAATACCAAGAAGGGGAGGGGATGGTGAGGGAGGAAGGGGGAAATGATCACAATGATCTACAAATAAACCAGGGACATGAGCAACAGAAAAGTGGGTGAAAGGAGACAATGGTTGGTGTAAGACATAAAAAAATATTTTTAGTAAATTTTCAAGGTTTCATGAGGGAGGGAAGGAGAGAGGGTGATGGAGGGAGGAAATGAGCTGATGCCAAGGCCTTGAGTAGAAAGAAAATGTTTTTTGAAAATAATGATGGCAACTCATGTACAAATAAGCTTGATACAATTGATGTATGGATTGTCATAAGAGTTCCCAGTGAAATGATCTTTTAATTAAAAAATGAATAATACATAACATTGTTAAGAAAAAGATTCCATGCACAACTGCTCTGTCAATCCATCTTGTCAAATGTCTTCCTCTTTTTCACTGACCCTCTAATTCACCATGCACAGTGTCCCTCTCCATAGTCTGTTCTCTCCTCACCATGCCTCTAAGGCGCATTCGGGCTGTACTTCCTCTAGGACAGATCTGCTTGTTCTTTGGGTAGTCCGTGGTGTTTTAAGTGTACATCACTTGCACTCCTAGGATCGCATCTTGTCTGAAATGTTTCCCAAGCTCCTTCTGCTCCTTGTTCATTTTCTGTCACAGATATTTTCCCCCACTAAACCTTTTTCCATATGTAATAAAATGCTATATGACATGTTAATCAATTACTAATACAGATCCTTTAAAAAAATTGGTAAAGGATCAAGTCATTAAGTATGTGGCTAAAATAAATCATCAGTTAAGCTTAAAATATTACAGAAAAATTAAACACTGACTACATTTATGGCGAAGAGAGTCTTGCTTGAGCAATCTCTTAAGTGAAATGATGTTGACTTAGATAGTCAAGAGGTCTGAACTATTTTTAAAATCACTATTTTAAACGTTGACTTGCTGAAAAGTGGTCAGCCTCAAAATACACCCAGCTTCTCACCACAGCGCTACCCAGTCTTAAACAGGCCAGACTCAATTGATTGCATTACTCCTTGTCCTTGTCAAGGACATGCTAGCTGAGTTGTGGGGAAAACTTGGTCACAGGGATCGCAAAGCTGGACAGGAAGCTTCCAATGGCCTTGGGGCACTGGCTGTGTCTGGAAAACCATCTCACCTTATTTAATTATGCAAAGTAATGTAGTCCATCAGGCTATTTCAGGCAAGAACAGAGTGTATCACAACAATACTTAATGTCATCTTGCCATGCCAGTGGTTCCTTCCTGCAGTCTCAGTGTGAATGATAGGGTGTTCTGCCATTACTCATTAGCAGTGGTGACTTTGTGATAGGTTTGAGATAGGTCAAAGCACCATAAAATATCTTCTTCTGGAAATTCTGAATAGTACATTCAACAAGTTATGCTTTACAGAACATTGTGTTTACACAATGGGACAGAAAACTTAAAAGTGCATTGCGTCTCCCAATCTCAAATTTTACGATAAAGCCACAGTATCTGAAACAGCCTAGTAGTGGCACAATGGAAGAGAAACAGAATTGAGAACCCAGAAGTAAACCCATGCAGATCTGGACACTGTGACAAAGTGCTGATGTCCTTTCAACAAAGGATCAGTACTCATCCATTTGCAGAAATCCATATCTCACACCATACACAAAAACTAACTTAAAAAGTAACAAAGTTGTAAATATTAAACCTAAATCTATAAATTCCTTAGAAAGAGCATAGGCACAGAGATAGGGATCCTGCTTAATTGCATAAATACACAATCAGACATAACTAAAAATACACAAACAACAGAAGAGCAACTAGATAAATGGAACCTCCTAAAACTTAAATACTGTAAGATGGGAAAATAATCTTGGTAGCAACATATTTGAAAAGGGATTAATTTCTAAAATATACAGAAAATGTCAGCACCTCTACAACAAAAATGTATAGTCCAATTAAAAAGTGGGCAAAACAACACGATCACTGAAGTTAAATGTGTGCACAAGCAAATGTGGTGAAAAAAGCTGATGGTGCCCAGCCATCAAAGGATATATCTGGGGTCTTAAAAGCCTGAAGATAAACAATAGACCATTTACTTGAGACGAGACCACACCCACACAGAAGAAGCACAGCAGCCAGCGTGTCCACACTGTGGTGAAAGGTCTAGGCAATAGACATCAAATGGGGGGGGGGGAGACATATCACTGTGTGTACACATCCTCAAGGTGCCCACTGAGGACATGTGGGAGCATGAGCAAGAGTGGTGAAGGAAGCAGATGGTGTCCAGCTATCAAAAGATATAGCATCTGGGGTCTTAAAGACTTGAGCACAAACAAGCAGCCATCTAGCTCAGGAGCAACAAAACCCACCATAAAAGAAGCTCACTTGCCTGTGCAATCATGAGGTGCTGAAACAATCAGGTATCAGACATCAAAGAACAAAAATCAAAATCAATGATCCAATTGACTCCTAATATTGCTGAAGACAAATGGATACAGAGGCAAACAGAGTAGAAGAAACTATGGTGCCCAGCTACCAAGTGCTTGAATGCCTGGAGTCTGAAAGACTTGAAGATAATAGAGTCGTCATTCAGCACAGAAACAGCAAAGTCCACATGGAAGAAGCACACCACCATGTGTGATCAAGAGGGGCCGAAGAGAGCAGGTATCAAGCATCAAAGAACAAGAATCACATCATTACAAATGAGGGGGACAGCAGGGTGGGGACCTAAGGCCCACTGGTGGATAATTGGTCACCCCTTTACAGGGGACCCACAAGGAGGAGACAGACCAGTCAAGGGGCAGCTGGGCAGTGATAATGCATACAAGTTTCCTCTAGTTCCTGAAGCCTTCCTTCCCCCCAACCATCATGGTCCCAATTCTACCTTACAAATCCAGATGGACTGGAGAAGGTACACTGGTGGAGAGGGGAACTGGAGATATGGGGAAATCAGGATGGGTGAGCCCCTTCGGGCCAGTGGTTAGATTTTTGTTGCTGGAAGGGTGGAGAGAAGGTGGGGTAGAAAGACGGAACCAACTGCAAGGATACACACATAAGCTCCTATTTGAAGAATGGTCATCAGGGGAGTGGGTTGGGGGAGAGATCGGGCAGTGTAAGATATGACAGAACAATAACAATGTATAAAGTATTGAGGGTTGGTGGGAAGGAGAGAGCAGGGGAAGAGTGGAAGGGATGGAAAAGCTGATACAAGGGGCTCAAGGGAAAAGGCAGATGATTGGAGAAAGATAATAGCAGCGGACATGTGAAGGTGCCTGACACAGTATGTTTATTTATGTACTGTGAAAAATGATGTACGAGCCCCCATTAAAGTGATTTAATAAAAAAAAAAAAACTAAAAAAAAAAGTGGGCAAAGAATATGAACAGACAATTCACCAGAAAAGATATTCTCACTGTTACAAACATATGAAGTGATGCTTATATTCACCAGGCATTGCAAAATTCACTGTTTCTAAATCAACTACAACTCCTAGTTACCTTGTAGGAGAGACTAGAACTGTACCATAGGGCTTCCAAGACTTTAAATCATTATGAAAGTTGATTACCACCTCTTTCTCCTGCAGCGCAAATGGGAGATCAGAACCCCTCTTTGCTTTGTTTCCAAGTGCTTTAACCACTGTGTCACCAAAGTACCTTCATGAACCATTAGAGAAATATAATATCAAAATCACAATGAGATATTGTATCAGGCCTGCAAAAATGGCTTTGATCTTTAAAAAAAGAAATGCTCTTGAAATTGTGGAGCGAGTAGAACTATCAGTGGGATTGTAAAATGAAACAACCATAGAAATGGTATAACACACTTCTTTAAAAGTTAGAAATAGGAATACTATAAGAAGCAGCAATTCCAATCCTGAGTATATATCCTAGAAAAATAAGAACAGTGACATGAATAGACATATGCATACCCAGGTTCATTGCAGCATTTTTCAAAATAGCAGAAAAGTACTCACCAACAGAGGAATGGACAATTAAAGTATGGACACATATATACAATAGGGCATAACAAAAAATAAACAATAATGATGATTCTAAGAAATAGCATCTAACATGGCTGAATCTGAAGGATAGTGTGCTGGGTAAAATAATCACAAAAAGACAAATATCAGGTGATCTCATTTTTTTTTCTTCTCCACCACCTCCCTCCCAGGTGATCTCATTTTTATAAAAGGTCAAGAATAAGTTTGCACTCAGAATTCAATTTTCAAAACAAAGCAAACAAAACAAAAAGTAATGTGATATTGTTTGATGGTTACCAACGATGGGAGGAAGAAGGAAGAAGAGTATCACTTACCAGACAAAAGAAACATGTCATTTCTGTTGAAGGGAAAGGCAATACAGTATGAGAGAAGTAAGCACCACGATTGTTTTGGTCAAGGTACTGAAAGAAACATAAAAATTAAAGACACCAACACTAAATGATGCAACACAATTAGGCAACAACAAAATTAACCAAAAATGTGTGAACAGTTATATAGGTAGACATGTATGCAACATAGGTCAGGGAGGGCATATGGGAGTACATAACAGTATAGCTGTAGGCATTTGTATATATACATATGTGTGTGTGTGTGTGTCCTGCATGTATATTCATAAATATCATAGAGTGTATAGGAGACAGAGTTATGTAAATTTCTTAGGCATAGCCAAACACTTCATGTGACTGGGTTATTGGGCTTAAAATCTGAAGATCAAAATCTCTGAAGATATCTATGAGGAGATACTCTTCCCCAAAAAAAATTTTTTCTTAAGCTATGTATTTAATTAAAAAAAAATAAAACCTTACCGCATTCAAAGTACTATCCATTACACTTAATACATTTATCAAATTTTCTATTCCATACTTGGAATCATTTTTCAAACTCATCTATTTGGATTGCAGACAGCACCATGCTCGTTATTTTCTTCATTCTTCTATGCGGTCAAATTGCTATCCTATCAAATCCATTTTCATTCTTGGAAAAAAAAAAAAGAAGTCACCTGGACCAAGGTCAGATGAGTGAGATGTGTGGGGCAAGAGAGGGATACTGTTTTTTGTTTTAAAAAAGAAAAAACCACTCCTGCACTGAAATGGTTGCATGAATGAGAGCATTATTGTGGTGGGAAAAAACAGTCTTCTGTCTACCATAATTAGGCATTTTTGTCGCATGCTGTTATGCAATATTTTCAGAAACTGTAAATAGAAAGCTTGATTAACCATCTGACCTGGTGAAACACACTCCAAATGCACTACAAGCCAACAATTTCATCTTTTCTGGAAGTTGATGAATGCCCAGAATGAGGTTTGCAACAATCAACCTTTCACCTTTTTTTGAAACAAGAAAACCACACATATGAGGGTTTTTTTGTTTTGTTTTTTTGGGGGGGCATCACTGTTCTCCGGTGGTGGGAG
The DNA here is from genome assembly GCA_004026705.1 of Nesogale talazaci. Lineage (NCBI taxonomy): Eukaryota > Metazoa > Chordata > Mammalia > Afrosoricida > Tenrecidae > Nesogale > Nesogale talazaci. The sequence goes on from PVJH01033415.1 coordinate 6,416, forward strand.
TAGGAGGCCCAGCCCCACTACTGGAATTGAACCTCCGTCCCAGTGGGCCGCAGTCCCGCGCTCAACCACTACGCCACTGGGGCTCAGCCCCCATACATATGAGTTTTTCCACAGCACTGTCCTTGTAAGTTGTGTTCAATATCACAACAGTTTCTGTGACATCTTTCTGAACAAAAAAAGAAACTTTCATAAGCATGCTGTTCTCTTAAAACTACCATCACACAAAATGAGGTTCGAGCAAAACGACTTTAATAAAAAAAATGCACTGTGATCAGCAAGAACCTTACCACTGGGTGCACTAATTCAGAGCGACTTGCTTGATGCTTGCCTAGTGGGAAAAAAGAGTGCTATGAAAGCTCTGTACTGTTCAGCACAATTCTGATTGTTGGGGTGGGGGGGCAGTGGGCTTACCCTCTCACATGTTATTTAGTATAATATAGTTAATAAAGATAATGTTCTGCTTCTAGATTAGCAAGTCCTAAAAGATTGCAAGTGGCTAGGTAAGATTCAATCATTTGTCTTTAATTATTGGTCTCTTCCTGTCTGAAACAAAGAAGAGTGAAGCAAACCAAAGCTCAAGGAAGAAGTTAGTCCACCATACTAATGGCCTATATACACCAAAGTCTCCTTTAGCCTGAGACCAGAAGAACTAAATAATGCTTGTCTTGGACTACCAGCTGCTCTGACCAGGGATGCACTGAAGGTCCTAGTTAGAATGGGGGGAAATAGAGAGCTGGAAAATATCCCACTTACTAAACTGATAGGAACTCCTGAGACTATTGTTCTAAGACATTTTATTTACCTAGAATTCAAGTCACTCCAGGAAATAACCGTTCAGCCAAATACTTCCCACCCCCATCCCTCCCCAAAAGCAATTCACTACCATAAAGTCAATTCTGACTCATCGTGACCCTACAAGACAAAGAAGAACTGCCCCCTGTGGGTTTCCAAGACTGCACACTTTTACAGGATCAAAGAAGGCCTCATCTCCCTGTCTAAGGGCAGTTGGTGGTTTTGAACTATTGATTTTGTGGTTAACAGTCCAATGTAAATCCTCTACACTACCAGGTTCCTAGATTGACCTAATAAAATAAACACTAGCATGCATAAGGGACTATTCCTTAGAACAATAAATGATAAGAGGCGAAGAGGTTAACTGCCCAGAAGCAGAGATAAGAAGTCAGAGACGGGCAGGGAAGCTGAGGAGATCAATGGGGAGGCAGGTCAAAAAGGTGACTGTGCTGACACATTGAGAGATCAGAAACCAATGTCATGGAATGGCTTGTGTATGAATTGTTGAATGGGAAGCTAATTTGCTGGTGAACTTTTACCTGAAACACAACAAAATGTTGCAAAAAATTAAAGCTTAAAGACCATGGGGTCTTCTTAGCCAGATGATCATGTCTTCCTGCTTAGTCAGACTATAATTTTGCTGTTGCTTGGTTATTGTTTTCACAAAAATAACAAAAAGAAAGGGACTCCACCAGTCTTATTTCTCCAGAAATAAAAAAGCATTGTTTGTGTTCAGGTCTACTCTCTAAAATAGATGCTTATTCTCTGACTGTGTATATCATACTTAAGTCCTATTTCATTCCCCCCATCCAATCATTCCCCAACTCTTATTCATTCATTTTCTTTTTTTAAAAAAAGTTTCATTGGCACATAATTCATGTATCATACAATTCAATAGTTCAATCATGTGAAGAAGAGTTGTAATATTACCAAATCGATTTCAGAACATTTTTTCTTTCTTGTGCTCATTGTTATTAGCTTCCCATCTACCCCAATCCTCCCTTGTCATACACGCAAAAAAAATTGATCAAGTTACTGCCTCTGTAGATTACCTATCATGAATTTCATATACAGAAAAACATACCAAAAAGCAAAAGACTAATGACAATATCAAATATAAATGGATGACAAACCTCAATCAAAGAAAGTAGAGCCCAAATGCTTCAGTAAATTTAAAATGGGACAAAAGGGTTGATCCCCTTCTGATGCACATTGCACCTGATCTGTTTTTCGACATTCCCTGTACTTTTTGGATTTGTTTGCTCATACTGAGTTTTGTTTCAGAAGTATTTTGTCATTAGAGGGGACCCTCAAATTTTTGTTTATTCTTTTCTATTGTTCAGTTATGAAACCCAAGATTGATGAATCTATAGAGACAGCAAGAAAAAAACAGAGGATATCGGGGTGAGAATGATGGCTTATGTAAAGGGGGGCTAATGTCAATGAATCCAAGAAGGGAGAGAAGGTTTTGAAAATGATTGTGGTAGCAATTGTACAATACTGCTTGAGGTGATTTAGCTATGAAATAATATATTTCTATTAGCTCCCAATAAAGTGGTTTTGCAAGAAATAAAGAGGGGGAAGATAAAGTGATAAGGAATTAAATTTTAATCTAACTACATCTGCAACAATCTACTTTGCAGTGCATGTGGCATGATAGCAAGACTACTCACTTCCCTGGTCTGTTGTCAGAGGTGATTCACCAGAGACTTAGTCTATTTTGGACTTCCTTTGTCATCCATAGCCTTCTGCAAACCAGGGCTACAAAATTTAAGCTCTGATATCATTCCCTCCTTCGGATTTGAACTTTATCGTGTTATTACATCTAAGACACCTTCCCAATATTCTCTCACGTTAAAGACATTCCTACTTGTTTGACAAAATGAAAGCAATCATCAGAAAACTTACATCAACTGTTACCATCCCAAATTTGCACAGCTGTCAGTACCCATACATAGTCTGTGCTTTCCTAATTATTACTATAGACGGCTTGTTTATGCTTAGCTAAACACCTGTTTTTGCCCGGGTAGACTAGAGAAGCAAATTCACAAACATGCATATTTATTTAAGAGAGAAGTTTATATACAAGAGGAATGGAACACTGAGAAAGCCTGTCAACTCACTCCAGTCCATGCCCATAGGTCTGATACCAATCCATTAGTCCTCTTCAGACTCACAAAGCACATGCCATGATGCCAGGATAACCACAGGCTAGTGGGTGCAGAGTCTTGTGTATACAGTGGTGGTAGAAGCATCTCAGCACTGGCAGGAATCTTCATGTGGCTTCTCCAGTCCCAGAGGTCTGGTTCCATCAGGGTAAGCCCATGTGACTTCTCCTCCGACTCCTTCAGGACTCAGGGTCTATATCTGCATGCTGCTATCTTGTCTAGTCAGTAGAGCACCTCCCAGGGACTGAGTTGATGATCTCTCATATCCCTGGGGGAAATATTGCAAGATTTCCCATAATTCTCAGAGAAAGCCATACCTACACAGAGGTCTCGTTGGCTATCTCCAGATTGACAGGCTAGACTCCACCCCCTACACTCTTAATCAAATTGGCACCAGAGTACATGACTGTCACACCACCCAACACCACTTCACACTCTCAAAGCTTTGTAATAGCTTTTCTTTGCTTTCTTCTACATCAATTTTTCTTACTGTTATTAGATTATTCTCTTTAGCACATAGATATGTTATTAATTAACCTGTAACAGCAATAACACATGTAGCAAAACAACCAAATCACTTTTACTTCTGCCCTCCACAATGATTCCATACTTCTGTTCCCTACATAGCAGAATGATGCCTCCGATATTGTCTGTATCCAATATTTCTAATTCTCCCATTCTCTCCAGCATGGTCTTCTCCCACATCATTCCACCAAAACCATTCTTGCCAAGACCAATAATGACTACAACATCGCTGTGGCAGTTTTATAATCTCCTATTAATTAGATAAGGGGTAGAGTTTAGCCTGTCAATCAGGTTATAGCCAATGAGATCTCTGTGTGAACCTGGCCTACTCCTAGGATTCTGGGAACTGCAGTCTTCCTCCATGGAGGCAGAAGACACTGTCTCTGGTTCATTTTTCTGAGAGTCATTCCTGTGGACAGGCTATATAGAGCTATACTCATGAAAGCAGAGCCCTGGAGCAGACACGAGGAGACCCCCTGCCAGTGCTGAGATACTTCTACCACCACAGGATTTACAAGACTTTCCACCTACTGGCATGTGATCTACCTGCATTTCGTGTCATTGCATGTATTGTGTGATTCTGAAGAGAAACTTATAGACTAATATTGAACATATGAGAGAATATTGGACTTATAGATTTGATCTGGACTAGGCTGCAAATTTTTCTTAATATACAATTGCTCTTTGATGTAAAGTTCTCTATTACACACATGTGTGTTTATGAACATCAACTCAGATTAAAACAATTGCCAAATCTAATGGTTCATTTTCATGCCTCATCTTTATTTGACCTATTAGAAGCACCTGATTTGGTTGAATACTGAACATCGATTTTCTGGACATACATTTCTTGGTTGATTTCTAGGTTGCCACACACCCCTAGTTTCCCTACTACCTCCATGTCTGTCTCTCATTCTCCTTTACTGGTTCCTCTTCTCCTTGTTAGGGTGCCAACAGTGCCCTTCTTATGTGTTCTTTTCTCTGTCAACATTCATTATCTTGGTGATCTCACTCATCCTTACCGCTTTTAGTTGTATCTCTTTTATGATGACTAGATTTTACATCAACACCATAAATCTCTCCCTTAAACTGCTATTGCTGTTAGTTGTCATTGAGCTGGCCCTGCCTCATGGTGACCTCTTAGACCCACAATCAATGCTCATGGAAGCAGCATTCAAGAGATTAAAGACATAGTACATTAGGTAAGACCCCTTCAGAGTATTGAAGAACAGAGATGTTACTTTGAGAACTAAGGTGAGCCTAACCCAAACCGTGGAATTCTGCATTGCATCCTATGCATGTGAAAGTTCAACACTGAATAAGGAAGACATAGAAGAGCTGGTGCCTTTGCGTTGTGATGCTGAAAAAGAATACTGAAAGTACCAGGGACTGCAAAAAGGGCAAACATATCTGTATTGGAAGAAGTAAGTGTATCTTCAAGGCATGAAGGGAAAGACTTTGTCTTATATACTTTTTACTTATTGTCAAGAAAGACCAGTCCTTGAAGAAGGACATGATGATTGGTAACTAGAGGGGCAGCAAAAAAGAGAAAGGCCCTCTTCGAGATCATTGACAAAGTGGTTACAGCAATGGGTTCAGATACAGGAGCAATTGTGAGGGTGGCGCAGAACCAGGCAATGTTTCATTCTGCTGTGCACAAGGTCATTCTGGGTCAGAGCTAGCTCCATAGCACCTACCAAAATGACAGTATGGTGACCTCATGTACAACATAACAAAATGCTGCCCTGCCTCAAAAATTGATGGAATGTTCAAGCCCATTGTCTTGGTCACTGTATTTTTTGCATTCCTTCCAACCCAAGGGGCAAATCACCCAGCACTATATCAGACAATATCCTTCTATAATCCATAGGATTTTCACTGGCTAGTTTTCGAAATATAATACCATACCTTTCTTTGAAAATGGTAACTACACTGAATCCTGTTCTCTATGTATGGCAGTCATGTGCTTATGTTAATTTTATGATTGAAATGTAGGGGTGGAATCTAGCCTGTTAATCTGGAGATAGCCATTGAGTAGCCAATGAGGCCTCTATATGGGCATGGCTTTCTCCTGAGACTTCCTGAGAAATCTCGCGATATTTCCATCAGGAAGATGAGAAGCTATCTTCCCCAGTTGTTGGGAGTTAGTCTCAGAGACAATGAATCACAGACAAGACAAGATGGCAGCATCTGAGAAGCTGGAAGAGCCAGAGAAGAGACCACATGGCTTTGCCCTGATGGAGCCAGACCTCTGAAGCTGAGGCAGCCACATGGAGACCTCTGCTAGCGATAAGTTGCTTCTGCTGCTGATGGACCCTGAGCCCTGGAAGTGAGGAGCCATGTGGAGATCCCTGCCAGCGCCGGGATTCTGCACCCACTGACCTGTGACTTCGTGAGTCAGAAGGAGACTTTATAGACTGATTTCGGGCATATGGGTTAATATCAGACTTATGGCTTTGAACTAGACTGGGCTCAATGTCCTCTTGTATATAAACCTTTTCCTTGTATCTATATGCGTGTCTATGAAATTTGTTCCTCTAGCCTACCCAGACTAACACACTATGGATAGCCACTAGCATAACTTCCAGCACCATAGCAACACACAGTCACCACAATATGACAAACTGGCTCCTGAGTGGTATTCTTCCTTTAATTGCTGACTCATATTCATTCAGCAGCTTCACATATCCACATGAATGTCTAATAGAAACAGGAAAGTGATCATACCCAAATAAACAAACTCTTGATATTTATCTCAGTTAAAGGCAGCTCCATCCTTCTAGCTTTTTAGGCTAAACATCTTAAATCAACTTTTTTCTTATTCCCTCATCTAATTTGTCAAAAAAAATCCTATGCGCTTTATATTCAAATTACAGGTAAAATATGACTACTTCTGAACACATCTAATGCCGGTTCTGGTCACCATCATCTTCCAACGAGGTTATGGTAATAACCTCCAACTTCCACCTTCCCACTCTAAGATCAAATTTAAACATGAAAACCAGTCATTTATTTTTAAATGAAAATAAAATGATGCCTGAAAACTGTCCTGAAAGTCCCATTTCTCTCAAAATAAAAATCAAAGCCCTCTTCAATGTTAGTAAGATTTATTCAGTTATTGTATATCAGTGAAGGTTGTCCCACGTACTTCGATAGACCCTGAGAATAAATAGAGGTAAATAGGTAAAGTCTCTCCTTGAATGTGTTATGTAGAGCTTATTATATGTGTACTCTTGCCTAGGCTAGTCAGGGAAGTCTTTCAGGACAAGTTTGCCTTTTGAATCTTGAATGCAGAACAGAAGCCTTAAGCAGAGAGACTTGTGAAAACACCCAAAACAAAAGATTAGCATCAAGGCATACCAATGCTGTTGAGAGGTTTCGTGTACATTAGAACAGCTCAAACTCTAAGGTGGAGGCTTCGTAAAAGTTATAGGTTAGGAGAACATTCAACAGAAAGTGTAGATCATCTTAAGGAATGTACACTTTACTCTGGAATTGGTGGTGAGCTATTTACTAGCAGTCTTAACTAAGACAGTGGCACTAAGGACTAAACAGTGAAACGGGAAGAACTTGAGAAATATGTAGAAAAATAAGCAAGATTTTGGGGGGTAGAGGTAGAAGCAGAAAGAATGAGAGGGATAAAGAATGAGAACCAGGTTTGTATTTGGAGCAACAAGTCAATTGTGGCTTTATTAACTCATACAGCCACCAAAAGAGAGTCAGGATAAATGATTGATAAAACTTTTTCTCTAGAAAAGAAACAATAAAGCATGTGGTAAGGTTAAACAAGTAACTTCAAAAAATAAGAAAGAGACAATGAAAATTTAGTTTGCTTTATCAAGGATTGTAAATGACTTTCAATAGAAAGGTAAGATAATTTGACTTCTCGTAAAATAAATGATTCTGCTAAGAAACTGAAAAGGCAGACAACAGAAAAGCAAGAAATAATTGCTAACCACATATCTGAAAAAAGGCCTTCTATCTAGAATAGATGAAGAACTCCCTAGAAACTAATAGGTAAACAATAAAATTAGAAAACGGCCAAGATATCTCACCAAATGGACAAGCATTTTACCAAAAAGCATTTGCATGGACCTTACTCAGGGTCTGGTGCCCTCGGTTCCCAGCCCTAGCAACCCAGGGGGCAGCAGGACAGATCACTGTCTGGTCCTGCACCAGGCTCACGATTATGAGGCCAGTGTTGTAGCCACAGTGTCAATCCATCTGGTTGAGGACCTTCCTGTTTTTTGTCGAATAAAAGACTGTAAATTTTCTATTATAATCCAGTTTGTGGGGATTAGTGTGAAAATGCAAGCCCAATACCAATGTAATTTTCTTCCCTGCCTGTGTTATCCATAAATCATTTTGTACTAAAGCTGTATATTATTATGAAGTCCTTGGTTCTCAAAGTTCCAGTAGCCAGATTTTAAATAATAACAACTTTCATTAATTCTGAATTTCAAATCCACTTGGTCATGCTTACCTCCAAAATATTGCAAACAAGGTCTTATAAATGTGTGGCCATTGGAAATCTGAAACTATAGCCAGCATATGTTTTCTTAAGAACTTTCTAAGTTCAGAACAGGCTCTGGAGGGGACACAAGCCTGGCTGCTCCATGTGCTTAAAGTGCTCAGGCTGTTCAAACAGGTGCACAAGTCATTGACAGAAGCAACTCTATTCGAGGTTATCCTATGATAACCCAACTATTCTCCCCTATTTTACTAAGTTGTGACTATCGTGATAGGACATCTTTGAAACATTGGAAGAACTTGTTGGCTTGGGGAACTCAATACATTAGTCCAATTCATGGAAGAAAAAAAAAGGACAAATGAGTGAATTAATGAAGCAAACAAAACCTATGAATGGCTGTCACATCACCAAGATGTCCCTGCCCAAGTACCAGGTCAGTCATCCAACTTTTACAAATCCAAGCCCTTCCTCCTCAGAGGCCTTTATTCAGTCACATGAATTGGGAGGAGCCATCTCTGATGACACTTAACATGGAAATCCTGTTGGTTGAGATGTCCCACAACTCTTCAGCCAAATACTACTCTAAGGTAGTTCATCAGTGGGCATTTGTGCAGGAGACAGGACAGTCATATTATTTCCCTATGACCACTGTGATAAAATACTACAAACGAGGTTGCTTATACAAACAAATTTATTGTTTCACAGTTCTAGAGAGAGAGAAACGTGCAACTTGAAGTGTCAGCAGGACCATACTCTCTCCAAAAGCTCCTAAGAAAATTTTTTCTTGTGTCTTCCAGCTTCTTTCTGGTAGCCCAAACATTCCTTGGCTTGCAATTCTGGGACAATTCCGTTATCACACAGTCAGCTTTCCTATGTCAATCCCTCTGTGTTTCTTCTCCTTCTTTATAGGATCCTGCTTAGATTGGTCGGAGACTCGCCGTCCTCTAGTGCGGCCACATGACAATGTCAAGGACAGGGCTCAGGATTTTCAATTTGTTTGTTTTGTTTTCTGTGGGGGTGGGGTGGGGAGACAAATTCTGACAAATAACAGATGAAACTTTAATTCCAAAGACATCCTCACTGGGAGACCAAATCCCACCAACAAAAACTGCTGGCCTGCCACGTTCCTGAAGACTCTCCTGTACACTTCAATTTAATATTTTGAAGGTAAGACCTCACGTCTATTGACTGAAGAAATGTCTAGTGTTTCAACTTCCTGCAGGTATGACTGGTTAAAGCAGTTTTGGAAACAGAAGCCTGAAATGGTGCAGAGCCAGCCTGCTTTCTGCTCGCCAAAGCAGCATTCCCGAGATGCTCAGAGGAGACTGCTGTTTAGCTGGCCTTTTCCTTGTAACCTGAGAGCTTGGCTAATGACTCTCAAAGTGTTTCTCTGATATGGAAGAGCAACCTAGCGGAGGCTTTCAAGGAGAGCTTGCACATTAAAAATTGATGTGGCACTTTAAAGTTTAATATTTAAACAAAAATGCTTAGTGTTTACTGGTACCGTACATTTTTGTAGTTACTGAACGTGGGGGGAAATCTGCTGGGCTGGGGAAGCAGTACTCAGAACACTGTTTAATATTCATGGTATATATTCCTAAAAAGTCAATTCAGGGATTTTAGCTTCTGATTATTCTGGGATAATGATTTTTCTTCAGCCCAGAGGCAAGGTTTTAAATTGAACAGCTTGATTGCTGTCCCTCCTAATGGCCACAAGGACGAAAATGCCCTTAAATTTTTGCTTCTGCTTAACACTCCCCACCTTCATTCCTCTAAGCATTGAACATGTCAACATTAGCTGTAAACGATAATATAGCTTCATGTGAAAAATGATTTTACATTAGACATTAAACAAAGTTCTTTCTTAGGGGGTGGGCATAAAATGCATATGGCAAAAAAGAAAAGATGGCAGGATCTCAAAGAATGTGAAGTGCACATCTACATATAACTCCTCAGGAAGGTACACAGTAGCACTCGAAGAAAAAGGAAAGAAAAGTGTGCATAAGAAATGGTTGTTCCATATCTATATAGTGTTTGCTGGCATAAAATATGATATACAGTATACAGTAATCTATACAGTAATGAGACTGGTTTCTTGGAATGCATGCAATTCTCACTGTATTTGTGCCACACCTTCTGGGAGCTGACAGTGTTAGGGCAGGGTGCTGAGCACTCAAATGGAGTATGTTCCCATATGAATTTCAGGTAAGGTTCTGTGTGTCAATCACAGAAACATGGTGGTTAACTCAAACCAATGAAAACGGGTAGGGGAGATTATCCAGTACGTCATAGGACCCAGATGTTGGGGAACTAGTTGGAAATGGACTGGAGCATGGAAATTGACGGGGGTCAAACAGCTGGAGGTAAGGAGCAGTAGCCAAATTAAGATGTGCCATCGCTGCTGTTACTCTGCTTCAACAACTGTAAACAGCTTCCAGGGTCCCCCTCTGTCACTTATCATCCTGATCACTTTACTCGAGGGACAATAGGATAAGAAAGACCCTGGATAGTCTGGCTTAAGTCATCTTGCCTGTCCAGCTATGCTGAAGCAAGGGGGAAAGGATTATTCAGCAGCTCTCAAATTTTTGGAGTTTGTCCTGCAGGCTAAGCACTACTGTAAGCACTGGATACCACTAAGTAGCAAATACTCAAAGACTCTGCCTTCGTGAATCTTTCTTTTTTGAGTTGAGCAGTTGATAGACACGTGATCAGGGCTGGGAAGGAAGAACAAGCTGAGTGAATGGTACAGAGAAATTGACAATCTTCCACATGGTGATCAGGAAAGGCCCCTCTTCGGATCACATGTGATTATGAAACTTGTTTTAAGTGAGGGAGTGGGGAGTCTGTCCCTCTGGGAAACTAGAATTCCAGGCAAAGTGAATAGAAATGTCAAAGATCAGAAGCAAGATGAACTTGAGGGACAATATTCAGAATAAAATAAGTGCATCAAAAAGGGGAAATTATTGAATGAGACCACTAATCTATTATAAAAGAGAAATAATTTAATAGTTTACAGACGGAAAATAAAAATGATCTGATAGTTATGAAGATGGGGAGTGAGAGGGAAGAAATGTTACTGAATCTATATAAGATGAGTATTAATAATGGCAAAGGAAAAGGCAATAAACAATATGGGGAAGTCAGCCTAGCATGACCAACACAAAAAAAGACCCTGACAGGAACTTAAAAACAAAAAACAACTATGGTAATTACTACAATGCAGACTGTCCTGCCACCACATGAACAAGTTGAGAAATGAAGGGTGAAAGGTGTCAGAGAACACACTCAGCTGCAGACACAGTCTTAGTGTGGACACCCATACATATATAATTGTGGGGTTTGCAAATACATTAGTGTAGAATGTAGAACACACAAGGGTCACAGCCATGGAGATTCCTCATACATAATCAAACAGCCTACAGAATGAAGTTGTTGGGCTCGAAGCAAAACACTATAGACTGGAGGACATCTGCATTTGTAGGAACTGCTGCTTTGGTGTATGTGTCGTGCTTACTTTCAATAGCAGCAAAATTAAAAATAAATAATAAACTGCAGGTGAAGAAAGGGGAAGCAAATATTTGCCCACTTTATCACCTAAGGATTCCCAAGAAGGACTACGGCTCAGCTAGGAAAATCAAACAAGAGTTCTACCACTTATTAAAGAATCTGACATCGGCAGTCTTACAAGACCCCATGTGACTAAATCCCATCTTGTTGTTGCTGTTGTTTGGTGCTATTGTTTTTCTTCCAACTCATAGCAAGACAGTGTACAAAAGAGTGAAACACCATCTGATCCTCACAATTGTTATTGTGTTTGAGCACATTATTATAGCCACTGTATCAATCTATCTCTTTGCAAGGTGTTCCTCTCATGTACTGACTGTCTACTTTATCATATCATGCATGATGTTCTTTCTCAGAGACTGGTCCCCCCTAATGACATGACCAAAATATGTCACCATCCTCCGTTATTCATCACTCTTAAGAGTAAAGAGTGGGAGCAATACATTTTAACTTTCTGATGATCATTTGGAGGTAATCCTACATAGAAAGAACAGTCATGATTTTCGGTGCTTACATAGTCTGTGATCTTAACAGAAGCATGTGTTCAAGTTAGCAAACACAAACCATTTATACTACTAGGAGTCCATAGCTATGTGTTGAGCTGTGAACCAGTAGCTCAGGCAGTTCAAAACCACCAGCTGCTCTAACATATCTTCTGAAGGAACTCAGTTCATTCCATAATCACTCATGCACTGTCATTGAGTGAATTCCCACTGAAAGTAGCGCTATAGAACAAAGTAGAAAATGTCCCCATGTAACCTTTTGTCCCACGGAGGTTGAAACTGAAGGTTTCATACTGTGTACCTTTCAGTTAGCAACACAAATGTGTAGCTCACTATACTACCAGAGCCTGATTGCTGAAGAAACTGTTGCAGATTTGATTTTAGTGATGATTATAGACCTCTTCCTGATGTGTTTGAACTGTTGAATTGTATATATGAATTACACGCCAATAAAACTTTTAAAAATAATTTAGAAGCCTTTAAAAAAGAGAAGAATAACCTTCAAATATGGATGACAAAATTAAGACACGACACAGAAAAACTGAAGGAACTTTTTATAATCATCTCCAGTGGAAGAAATTTCAACAGATGTAAGCAAATACTAGCCCTACTCTGCAAAAATAAAGTAAGGGTAACTCTCTTCATCAAGGCAGCCTGAGCAGTAAACGCAAAGATGCAGACCTTTGTGAAGACCCTGACGGGCAAGACCATCCCCCTGGAGGCAGAGGCCAGCGACACCATCGAAAATGCCAAAGCCAAAATTCAAGACAAGAGGGCCTTCCCCCGGACCAGCAGCGTCTGATTTTTGCTGGTAAACAGCTGGAGGAGGGCCGCACTCTGTGGGACTACAACATCCAGAAAGAGTCCACCCTGCACTTGGTGCTGCATCTGCGCGGTGGCATCATCGAGCCATCCCTGCGCCAGCTGGCCCAGAAGGACAACTGCGATAAGATGATGTGCCACAAGTGCTGCGCTCGCCTTCACCCCCGGGCGGTTAACTGCCACAAGAAGAAGTGTGGCCACACCAACAACCTGCGTCCCAAGAAGAAGGTCAAATAAAGGCCCCTGTCTCTGGGCTCTTGCTGGTGGAGTTCTCCTGAGCTCCCTGGCCCAGGGCTCTCAATAAAGTCTCAACTTTCACTGATCTGAAGCACTAAAAAAAAAAAAAAAAAGTAAGGGTACAAGGGGAAAATGCCTAAAGAAATATTTGAAAGATTTTAACCATCATTATTTAGATATTCTTATTTATCAAAGTACAATTAATGTTTTGAAAGGAGAAATGATATCAGGCATTGCTACTTTGAAGCTTCGTAGGTGGTGTAAACAGTTGAGCACTCCAAGGCTAACCTGAATGTTTGAACCCAGTCAGTGACTTCATGGAGAAAAGTTCAGCATTCTGCGTGTGGAAATTACTGCCAAGAAAACACTCAACTCTTTCACACAGGATTTCCGGAAATCAAAATTAACCTGATGGCACCTAACCACAAAAAACATCATTATTTTGAAAAACAGACCAATCCTATTCAGCTCTCAAATTCAACACTTATCCTGATTTTGCCATCTAAAACTTCATGGAAACTAAATAGGTGATGAGAATTTTCCCACTATAAAAGCATGCCAGTTGTTAAATTATGTAAAAAACACAAAAAGAAAATATCACCATGCTGCCACCTGCAACCTCTGTTTAATGAATGAGGCCTAGTGATGCAGCAGTTAAGCACTCTACTGCTAACTGAGATTCTAGTTGTTCAAGATCACCCAGAGGCTTTGCAGTAGAAAGACCTGGCAATGTGCATCCATGAATATTATGCAAAACCAAAACCCACCACATCAGATCTATTCTGACTCACAGCAGCCCTGTACCAACCCTAGTTCCAGTTATAGAAGACTACAAATGGAACTGGAAAGTATGAGGCAGTTCTACTTTGTTACATGAGGTTACTGTAAGTGGAAATCAATTCAAGAGCACTTAACAACCGTAAAAACTGAACACAGAGCAAAGTCACCATCAGTGAGTTGATTCCAACTCACAGATTTTATAGATGTTGTGAGGCTGTCAATACTTATTGAAGAAGATAGCCTCAGCTATCTCCCATGGGGTGGCTGATAGGGACTTTGCAGTTGGCAGCCCAGTGGAATCTTGCAGCATCATAGTAGATTTAAGTCATTATCATTAGTGGCTGTTAAGAGAGCAAAAGAGAGGCAACCAGTCATTCTATGATTAATGTACCTAGATTCCTCAACACCTGTGGAACATGTTTGTGCCCCCACAATGTCTTATTCCAAACCTGAGGGGTTTACAGACTCTAGATCTGCTCACCAATATACAGAAAATACCAAGGACAGAAGAGTCTCCTCCTATGAGATGCATTGAATTAAATTCCCCCACAAAAAGGTGCATGAATTAAATTCCTCCACAAAAAGGTGCATGATATATCTTTCCAGTGGCCTGAAAACTAAAAAGCAATTAAAGAGAGACAAAAACATTTTCCCCTGAAAATAATGAAAGTCCACACCAGCCTTCACATGCCCTCATGTGAGCTTTCCAGAAAGACGTTGCTGAATGAAACATGAATATACTCAAAGTATAACATAGCCATTCTTGAGTCCATAGTCAGAGCTACTTAACTGTAAATGCCACACAATTTTTCACTAGAAATACTAATGAGCAGAAAGCACAATAGCAACATATTCTATTAACATGAAGCCATCTGATTTAGAGCCTGTACTCCAAGATCCATCATATGCCCTTCGTAGTACGGGGATCATTTCCAATTATTTGCTAAGAAAGTGGTGACTGTACAGTGGTTATCACTGATCATTCCTGATGACTTTTATTTTTGCCAATTTCAGGGTATTTCTGTAACTCTCAAGGATCTCAGCACTGGCAGGAGTCTCTATGCGACTTTTCTGATTTCAGCGGTCTGGTTCCATCAGAGTGAGCCCATGTGACTTCTCCTCCGGCTCCTTCAGTTTCTAGAACTCAGGGTCTATCACCATGCTGCCATGTTGTTTTGTCAGTAGAGGGTCTCAAAGGGACTGAGCTTATTCGCTCACCTCCAAGAGGAAATACCATGAGGTTTCAGTTGCACTGTGTTTCTGCTAGTGGGGTACATGCTGAGTCTTTGAGAATTTCT
>PVJH01033416.1:0-21595 GCA_004026705.1 Nesogale talazaci
AAAAAAATCTTTGTATTAAGAAATTTGAAGTTAAAATGCTTATGATTTGAGTAACCAGGTGAAATGTATGCTGAGCAATACCTTTTGCAAAATTTCTCATTTATCTGAGGGACAAAGACTTATGTCTTAACTGTTGGATCACCTTTACTAAGAATACCCAATTTTTTTTCTTTTTTCTTTTTTGCTGAGAGATTTTTTTATTTACTTTATTGCACCATTGCATTAACTCATTCTCCAAGGTAGCAAGGGTTGTCCTATATGAATTTCACTTTAATATCCTAACCCCAAACTGTAGATATTTTTAAAAATCATTTTATTGGGGGCTCTTAAAACTCTTAGCACAGTCCATGCATGCATCTGTTGCATGCAGACCACATTTGTACCATTGATGCCCTTGGTATTGGCTCCGTCCATCACTTCTCGGCCATGTGGCTAAGATCAAGTATGGTATTGGCTACTTTTTCCACTCCCTTCCTGATCCCCCTACCTCATGAACCCTCAATAATTTGTAAATTATCATTGTTCTGTCAAATCGAATGCTGTCTGATGTCTCCCTTTGCCCACTTTCCTGTTGTCCGTACCCCAGGAGGAGGTTATATGTAGATCCTTATAATCAAGAACACACAGTTTTAAACAGTCACTGTTGATTGCCAGATTTAAGAACTACAGCCTGGTAAATTGTCATTTTGGTTTTACTGCAAACATGGCAGCGCTCATTCAGAATTTCTGTCTTTTTACCAATTACTAATTCCCTCACCCCTATCTTTCCCAACCTGTACCCTAAATAAGAGAGAGAAATAAAGTAACTTGAAATAAGATGTAAGATGTTTAAATGTAACTGTAACAAAAACCTTTGTAATTGCCCTTATTTTATGTCAGCAGGATTTATGTGACTGCTCTTCTGCTAAAATAGCTTAGTAAGTAAGTCTTGTAAGTTTGATTCATGCACTACCAAAACATAGTTAACTTGTACTGAAATTGACTTCTTTTATTAAACTGGAGATACCTCCAAAAACTAGATAGCATTTCTCTTTTCATACTAACGCAAAATAATATGCAGTAGTGGATAAACATTTTTAATCTGGTGAAAATATATTAGTTTTTTTCTTTTATTCCTGAAGGACTAATTAAAGCATTTTCCATGGTAGAATTTTTTCTCAGCTTTTCTATTACAGTATCAAAAAAGTATCCTTATCAGTGATTGTATAGCATTCAAATGGAGGAGAAACTGAAGCATATTATATTTCTGAATCGTGTCCTTTGCTTGTTTGCTTACTGTAGCACAAGTGGAAGTACTGTCTGCAGCACTCCGTGCCTCCTGTCTAGAGGCTCACGAGGACACTATTGATAGAGGGAAGACAAGTGATTTGCAAGATGAACTGGGTATAAATGAGCTACCAAATGTTAAAATAAATGAAGATGATTCTGTGCCTTTAATCAACGATGCTGTGGAGGTAAAAGCCAAAACTTTGTAAAGTGTTTTAGCAAGCAACAGCAGTCAGTTTGAATCAGAGAAATATGTTGTTGAGGAATAAGTAAAGCTAATCACTTTCTAGTTATTCTGTGTTATATTAGTGTATGTGTGGCTGATTTTTCAGTTCTCCATAATGCATAAAATAAAAGTAATTGTCACCACATCCTGTCTTTATGGCATTAGTGTCCTTTAAATCTTTGGAAAGGTCAAACCTTTCTTAGTAGCCTCAATGTTAATGTAGTAGCTCACTGCAGTGAAATAGTCTTACTGGAAACAAAGCCCTTTATCAAGAATTATTAACTCTTCCCTTTTCTTTTTGGAGAGGTGCTTTGTTTCTGATCGGACCATTTCACTGCAGCAAGCAACACAGTATTCTGAGCGGAAGATCGGGACTTGAGGCCACGTTGCGGAGGGGCCAGTGCCATTATCTGGACTCTGGAGTGTGAGGGTGGGTACTGTTGATAGTGTCATCTTTGATATGTACTTGTGGCTGTTCTCTAATCCGTCCTGGTTTCCTACTGCATCCCCATTAAGTTCGCAACATTTGATGTCAGTATTTTTAATCCCTATTTTCATAAGTGGCAGAAGGCACACACCAATTGCTAGAATCAAGTGAGCGCATAGTACTGAGAAAAAAATTGAACCATAAGCTTAGGAAAGAACGTGTACCCACATGTTGGGGAATGAAAAAAAGACTCTTCTAGCTTTCATGTAGTTGTTTAATTAGATGACATTTGTTATACCTAGAAATCTGTAGAATAATACAAAGATGAATGAAATCCTGACCATTTTTCATCATTGGAGACAGCAATATTATGATATTTCTGCACTGTAAAAGGCTTTGATTTTGGTTTGAGTTTAATTTTGGTTTTTCTTTTAAATTTAAAAATATATTTGTGAAATTAGATGCTAACAACCAAAAATAGAATTAGCAGACAGGAAAAATGAGCTCTGGTGGCTCCCTGAATTAAGTATTGAGCTGCTCTCTGAAGGTCAGCAATTTGAACATACCATTTGCTTCACAGGGGAAAGATGAAGTTGTCTCTTCCCAGAAGTGTTTACACCCTCAGGAGCCCCATGGAGCAGTTCTGCTCGTTTAGTGTCCTTAGAAGTCAAATTGGACTCAATGGCAGTGGATTTGGTTTGAACTAAGGGAAGACAAACTACAAGTAATAGCCTATGACCTCAAAGCAATTACATTTTATAAGTAACTCAGTTTTAGATATTTGGACCCTTTCAAAATTGTTTTTGAGCTTTTTAATTCCTTTTTTCCCTGATATCCATTTTTATACATTTAGCAAATTGGTCAGCAAGTGTGGCTTCAGATAGAGGAGATTCTTAAGAGTTCTTAGATATGTTTGTAAGAATTCTATAATATAAGCAAATACAACATAAGATATATTTAAATTTTATTTAAAGAAGAAAACTTCCAGAAAGGACAAATATTTAAGTAAATGGTTTTGTTTTTTTATTCTAACAGAATATTGACTGCACTCTTCACTATATTCATAATGACTCAGACCTAAGCATCAATAGTAGTTTTAGCCCTGATGAGGAAAAGAAATCTAAAGTCCAGGTAAGTTTCAAAGAATGATTGTATTTGTTTACTTACTTAACTCCCCATTAAAACCAATTTCTGACCTAATTGTGTAATTTTATCTGATTTTTACATTAAAAGTTGAGTATTATACTTTTGATAAGAAAAGCATCACTAGCTGAAGACTGTTTCTCACAAAACAGGGGACCTATCCAACCCTTTTAGTTTAATTTTTTAAACCAATTCTGACATCAACGCCATCCTTCACATGGCACACACTGCTTCTCTACTGGTTCAGTAATCCATTGCAATGACCAGGCAGAATTTGCAGACTACTTACAGTTAGGGAACTTATTAGGAAAGTAACCTGTTACTGTTCAGAATCAGAAAAGACTCAGGACTACAGTTCTTTGGTCAGGACAACTTCTCAGACATGTTCATAGCTAAACCCCTGACGTTCAGCCTCTCGTCCCGTCAGGCTTTTTCGGCAGCCTGACCCCTGCCTTGTGTGAATAAGAATTAGAGAATAAGAAATAAGAATTACAGAACTCTTTAGCTCCACTGATAAGTGCCTGAAAGTACCCCATTCCACCAGTGCACCTTTTATCCAAAGACACTGAACTCTAGCTTTGCTTACCATTGTTTTGCTGTTATTGCTTGCTGTTTCTTGGCATTTCCATAGTTAGTAGCTTTCTTTCTCCGAGTTCTAGGAGGTCCTCAGAGTGGAGACCCTGGTCCAAAGAATGTGTGCTTCATGGTTCTTGGTTTGCCTCCTTTTTCCATGTCTAGGGATGGTTCATTTTAAGCCTACAAAGATGACAAAACCAGCTAATCCCTTTCATAGGATTCCATGGACTTTATTTGGATGATTCTACCCCAGTAGTTGCCATGCTCCTTATTTGCATTATTAGCAACATCTTATTTGCATAAACCCACCCAGTCATTGGTGGGTGTTACAAGACCTTGGCAAAAAAAAAAAAGTCATATTAAAGTGATCCATAAGACGGTATCACTCTGCCCTACCTCTGTGATCCCATGCATCCTTCAGAAGTAACTACAGTGTCTTCTGGATTTGTTCAGAAATTTTTTATGTATGTGTAGACATTTGTAATTCAAAGACAAATAGAATTAGGTTGTAGAGGTCTCATGTCCAAATTGCCAAAATTTGTGAACTGCAGCTCTATTTCAGAGAATAAAATAGGAAAAGATGAGTCAAAGCCATTGTGAAGTGCCATCTCTTAGATACTGGATTTCAATTTCAGAGACGGACAAGGAGCAAAAATGTGCACACATTAGTCAGTTATTGTGATTTATACCTTCTTTGTACACATCTTGGAACTCTAGTTTAGCCTATAAAGATACTCTCAGTTATTCATACCAGCATGGCATTCTACCATAAGAGAATTCTACAACTTAAATAGTTTCTTACTGGTTATATGATTGTAGTACAAGCAGTATTATATGCAGTATATATCATGCTTATTTATGCTTTTTTGTTTGCTTGTAGGAATATATTATTACTAGATGTTGTAGGATCCTTAGGTTATGCTTCTTTTTATTTTCAATGAAATAAATATTTATAGTATTCTAAAAAGTAATTTCTTTTCTTGTATTGTGGATATATTTCCAAATCAGTAGCTCTATCTCATTCTTTGAATTTAAGGATATTATTTTAAATGATAGGTAATGAATTTACACAATTCAAAATTTCAAAAAGATATCCATTGAATTTTCCCCCCCTCAACTATCCATTTTGCTTCCTCAGAAGCAACTAGTTTTCTTTTGCATATCCTTTCAAACCTGTATTAGGTATGTATAAGCAAATTGCATGTACTTACGTAATTCCTTTCCTCATGATTTACACAAATGGATAAATGTATGCATATTTATAGTGGACTACTAAATTTCATCTAAAGGATACTACTTTTGTTTTTTAGCATATTGCTAATTATTAGTGTTACTGTCTTACTGCATTTACTAGATTAGATTACTTTAATCTATGCTATCGAACACGGAAAGGTGTTGTTTTCATTTTAAATACATATTTTCTTTTTTTAAATATATCTTTTATACTTAGTAATTGGTTCTAATTTCCCTTTAAGCTTTCTTCTATTTTGAGAGTTTATTCATTGTTCTCCACTTATTGTTTTTAGCATATTTTTCTTTTCGGTTAATAAATACTTGAAAATATAAGGTATTTTTTCCTCTAGTATTTGAGAATCTATCTAAGTTCATATGATTTCAAATTAGGTTACATAATTAATATCTAAACTGCTAAAAATGCATCATTGTTTTCTCTTCACTAGGACGTTGTACCTCAAGCTTTATTAGATCAATATTTATCTATGACTGATCCCTCTCGTGCACAAACTGTCGACACTGAAATTGCCAAGCACTGTGCATATAGTCTGCCTGGTGTAGCCCTCACACTGGGCCGTCAAAACTGGCACTGCCTGAGAGAGACTTACGAAACCCTGGCATCAGATATGCAGGTAAAGCAATTATAGAATTATCAAATAAATGAATACCATATGGAAGGTACTGCTTTGGGCTTCCAGAATTTTCTGAAATGTCAATTTATGCTCTATCATGGCTGTAATGGTTCAGTGCTGTCAAGTCAGTTCCAACTCAGAGTGACTATGTGTCCAACAGAACAATAGCCGCCCAGCCTCTGCCGTCCTCAGCACCGCTCTTAGGTTCAAACACATTGCAACTCGGTGTCATGCCGTCTTCTTCAGGGCCTGCCTCTTTTCCCTGCCCCTCCACTTAACCGGCATCATGTCCTTCTCCAGGAACTGTTCTCTCTTGATGGCATGTCCAAAATACATGAAGTGTCACCATCCTTGATTCTAAGAATCACCCAGGCTGTACTTACTCCAAGACATACCTGTTTGTCCTTTTGGCATTCCATGCCAGCACCAAAATTCAAACGCATCAATTTTTTATTTGGTCTTCCTTATTCAGTGTCCAGCTTTCATATGCATAAGAGTAAATGGAAAATACCATGGCTTGGGTCAGGTGCACCTTAGTGCTCAAAATAACATCCTTGCTTTTTCATACTTTAAAAGAGGTCTTGCATAGCAAATTTACCCAGTGCAATGCATCATTTGATCAATCAAATACCTTATCAGAGCCAGTAAAATACAAACATCTTGACTGTGGCTTCCAGGAGCATTGTTCTCCTGTTCTCCATTTATCATGCTATTCTATTGGCCCAGTTATGAGAATCTTTATCTTCTTGGCATTGTTTTAATCCATTCTGAAGGCTGCAGTCCTTGATCTTGATAGTAAGTGCTTTAAGCTTACTCACTCTCAGCAAGCTAAATTGTTGTCTGCATATCTCAGGTTGTTAGTAAGCCTTCCTTTCATCCCGATGTCACATTTTTCTTCATATAAGCCAGCTTCTCTGATGGTTTGCTCCTCCTACAAACTGAATAAGTATGCTGAGAGGCTATAACCCTTGAAACATTCCTTCCTGATTTTAAGCCATGCAGGTGTCCCCGGTTCTTTTAGCTCATCTGTCTCTGGATCTATGTACAAGTTCCAAATGAACACAATAGGTATTCATTCTTCTCAATGTTATCCTTAGTTTGTTTTGATTTACACAATCAAATGCCTTATCAGAGCCAGTAAAATACAAACATCTTTCTAGTATTCTCTGCTTTCAGCCAAGATCCATCCAACATCAGCAATAATAGCCCTTGTTTCACGTGTTTTTCTGAATCTGGCCTGAATGTCTGGCACTTCCCTATCAGTGTACTACTGCAACCTTTGTTAGATGATCTTCAGCTAAATTTAACTTGCATGTAATGTCAATGATACTGTTCTATAATTTGAGCATTCTTTTGGATCACCTTCTTTGGCATGGTGTGTTAGTCTGGATAGACTAGAGAAACAAATACATAGACACGCATATGGATATAGTGGAATGGTTTATATACAAAAGAAATGGAACATTGAGAAAGCATCCCAACCCAGTCTAGTACAAAGTCATAAGTCCAATATTCGCTCATATGTCCAATAGCAGTCTATAATGTCTTCTTCCGACTCACAGAAGTCACAGGCCAATGGGTGCAGAGTCCTGGCACTGGCAGGGGTCCCCTCATGACTCCTCTTTTCCAGGGCTCAGGGTCCATCAACAGCATCCAGTGGTGGTAAAGGCAACTCAGCACTGGCAGGGGTCTCCACATGGCTTCTCCACCTTCAGAGGTCTGGTTCCATCAGGGCAAAGGCCGTGTGGCTTCTCCTCCGGCTCCTCAGATGCTACCATCTTGTCTGTGATTAATTGTCTTTAAGACTAACTCCCAACAACTGGGGAGATAGCTTCTCATCTCTTCAAGGGAAATATCGTGAGATTTCCCAGAAGCCTCAGAAGAAAGCCATGCCCACACGGAGGCCTCATTGGCCACTCAATGGCTATCTCCAGATTAACAGGCTAGACTCCACCCCTACATCTCAATCATGAAATTAACAGAAGCACATGACCGCCACACATGGGTCTAGTCAAGTAACTCTCTTCCAGATTTCCTGGCATAGACAAGTGAGTTCTTTTTGTGCTTCATCAGCACGAAATATTGCTGAAATATTTCAGTTGGTATTTCATTTATACCTGGAGTCCTGTTTTTGGCTAATGCTTTCAGTGCAACTTGAGCTTCTTTCATTAGTTCTTGTTTATAGGCTACTTCTTGATTATTTGGGGGGGGGGGGGTGGCTACCCAGCACTGCTCCTGAGAGCCGCTGCTGGATTTGAACTGCCAAGCCCTCGGGCCCCAGTCCTGCACTCAACCTCTTAGGCCACCGGGGCTCAGCCCTATGCTACCTCTTGAAATGGTTGAATGTCAATTAGTTATTTTTGGTACAGTAACTGTATTCTTTCCTTCTTTGGGTGCTGCTTGCATGGTTCAAAATTTTGCTTATAGAATCTCTCAGTATGGCAGTTCAAGGCTTGATTTTTTTTGTCAGTTCTTTTAGTTTAAGATCTTTAGGTTTTCTAATTTCAAGGTCTTTGGACATTCATTTTAATGTTTGACTTTTCTTTCTTAAACTGTCCTTTGAAATTTTCAGTTCTTTGATTTTATCTTTTCTTAATGCAATGTAGACTAAAATCTGAAAGGAAAGAGAAAAGTGAGGATAGGTTTAGCTAGTCTTTAGTGTGTGTGGAACAATTATAAGTTGGGATATAATTGTTCAGAGAACTAGAGATGCTTTATTAGCAATGAATTCTAAAATTTTTTTCATTAATGCATACTAATCAGGGCTTTAAAATTTTCTATCACAGTTTTAATACATAATAGACATTCAAAATTTAATATTTAATATTGCTACTGTTCTGTTTGAATTTTTATTAGCATTTAAGTGAAAACTTTCGTGTATAGATTAAGGTTAAAATGTACAGTTTAGACTGCTAATGTAGTTATTTTTATTTCTCTAGTGGAAAGTTCGAAGAACTTTAGCATTCTCTATCCACGAGCTTGCAGTTATTCTTGGAGATCAGCTGACGGCTGCAGATCTAGTCCCAATTTTTAATGGATTTTTAAAAGACCTCGATGAAGTTAGAATAGGTGTCCTGAAACATCTGCATGATTTTCTAAAGGTAATTTACTTACTTGTTTTTCCATAAAAACACATTAACCTACACTGAATCTGAAATTTTTATTTTCTGTTGTCACCAAGATAGCATGACTTCTGAAGTTCTGCCTAGGAAAAGGTGATACTGGGGGAGCTAGTGATGAAGCACTACTCCTGAGCCCATTGGTCACTCCAGAAGAGAGATTGCAGCCTTTGAAACGCTAGAGAGCACTTCTTCTCTAGAAATGAAATTGTGGAATTGGAATCAGTCGTCTGGCAACGTTTTTGACATTAGAAATTATAACTGAGTTGATGGTATGATGTGACTTCAAAGAAGAAATCGTTTCATTGTGATCATTTGTTGGAATAATTTTAATTTGTAACTAAGTTCTCACAGCTATTGGGTCAATGCTAACTCATAGCAACAGCCTGCGGACTTCTGAGACTTTAATTGTTCCTAGGAGTAGAAAGCCCCGGCTTTGTCTGGTGCTGCTGCTGGTTTCGAACTGTCAGCCGTGCGGTCTCAGCCCAGTGCATAACCACTACACCACCAGGGCTCCGAATGTAAAACGAGGTGCACTAAGGACCTTTTTAACTGATGGTAGATAATAGTTACAAACATTTTATTTTTCGTAAATTCATAAAGTTCATGAATTTTATATATGCTAAAAAGTATTAGGAACATTAAGCTGAGAGACTTTATATGCTATTATAGAAATTTGAAATTTTACCTTTCATCTTCATTCAACTCATATGGGAATCACTGATTTCCAAAGTGAACAGCCCTGACTTTTGCAAATTAATTCATCTTGGCATACTATGGTTTCTTAGATATTAGCCTTAAAATTAATTCTTTAATTCTGAATTACAGAAGTAGTTATAGTCCTACTAAGAAGTATATTGTACACAGATAGCATATTATTAAAATGTTTTACAGATCATAGGGAAATTTATTTCAGGCTTACCTGCTCTTTCCCTGCCTGAGAAGGACCCGGACCCCTGGTATTTTTAGTGGTGAACAATATTTAGAAAACAAGCTCTGGACAGTAAGTGTCCTTGTTCCTACTCAGTTGTTTATGACGTTTTAATGAACAGGGGTTGAGAGATTTTAATGTTTTAAATTACTGAATCTGTATATGTAATGCAATACTACTGCTTTTTCTTCTCATAAAGTAAAAGAGTATCAATATATTTACTCATTTGTTCATTATATGATAAAATGAAATTAGTTCCAGAATTATTTCACCAATAGTAATCCCAACATCAGTGTTCAAGATTTTCTCCAGTACTTTCTCTTTTACAACATATCCCATGAAGTGAAAAACAGCTTTTTGCTCATTGAAAACTGGACTTTTTCCCCTTGCGTGATTTGTTGTTTACTTGATATATAATTAGACTTATTTGCTTCTGTTTACATCAAGATTTAGGTTTTCCTTCCATATTGATTTAAACCTAATTTTACATTTTCAGAATAAAATTTATTTTTATGTATTTCACTCAAACATTTATTGAACACTTATATGTCCTATCAGAATATTTTTTTTCTTCAATGATTTTATTGGGGGCTCGTACAGTTCTTAAAATATTCCATACATCATTTGTATCAAGCATATTTGTATATGTGTTGCCATTTTCTATTGATCCCTTGATAGAAGGGGGCCCACATACAACTCCCACCACAATCAATACATATGTCAATTGTATGCAGACCACATTTGCACATTTGTTGTCATCATCACTCTCGAAACATCCTCCCTCCACTTAGGCCCCCAGTACCTGCTCCCCATATTTCCTCTCCCTCGCCTGTGAATCCTTAACAATTTACAAATAATTATTACTTTTTCATATCGAACACTGTCTGATGTCTTCCTTCACCCACTTCCCTGTTATCCGTACTGGGAGGTTATATGTAGACCCCTAAGCATAATCTCTTCACAGAGTTCATGATTTCATAGAATGATGAAAGTATTTGGCATGATATAGTTTATTTTTTAAATCATTTTTGGTGTGTGTTTAAGGCACATTACACACCAAATCCGTTTCTAATTTAACAGTCTCTATACAGATTATGTAGTCGTCCTATATGTGTCATCCTTCTCATTCACTTTTCCTGGTTGTGCCATGTGTAGGCCTCTGGTTTTCCTATTACCTTTTCAACTTTGTCTTAGAGTAATTTCTCAACACTTGGTCTCCTAAAACTGATCTTTTAAAAATAACTCATTGTTGCAGGGTTGGTAGTCTATATTTTATGAGCAAATCTGTTGTTTGACTAAAATGTTGCCCCTCTAAGGCTAATTTTGGTTTATGTTTTAGAGTATATGAAGACAATAGTCTCAGAATGTCCTTAAGTGAGTTTGGACCTCTTTGAGAATTTGAATTCTAATCTACATTTTTCTCCTGTCAGGATTCATCTGTATATATTGATATGACAAAAAGGTCAACAGCTCTTTTAAAGTATAGGTGAACAAAGTTGTGGAGCAAGAGGGTTAAAGAATGAAAGTGAAAAGTCTAAAAATGAAATAAGAATGTTGGCATAATAGGAAGAAATTGATTGATTTTATATCTAGAATGAAAAGAATGGGAGTATGTGTTGCTGTGTATATTTTCACCAAAACTAAATTTTTTTTAAAGATAGTAACAAGACTGTTAGAAGGATGTAGCAAATGAATAATAACTGTGCACAACTATGTATTGTAGAGTTGAGTGAAGGTCATCAACAGTCTCAAAAGATGATTATACTCAGTGTAAATAGGAATTATTCAAGGGAAATTTAATTTTGTACCAATTTTTAAATCATTAGATACAGATACTACATTTCTCCATTTTTCGAATAGAATGACCATATAGCAGCCTAATAAAAATATATATAACTTTGGTAAATATTTTTATTTTATTACTTAGCTTCTTCATATTGACAAAAGAAGAGAATATCTTTATCAGCTTCAGGAGTTTTTGGTGACAGATAATAGTAGAAATTGGCGCTTTCGAGCTGAACTGGCTGAGTAAGTTTCAACAATGGTGCTAAGATTATGTTTTAAAAACGTTTGTATTTATTTCACTTTTACTCGTGGGGTTTTTCTTTTGTAACATTGATCTGGCATGCGTGTGTGTGTGTGTGTGTGTGTGTGTGTGTGTGTGTGTGTGTAATAAGGGAAGGGATCAAAAGTTCATTAAATTCCATTAACTTAAAAAAAAAACATTAACTATTCATTTAATTTTTCCAACACTGTGTCAAAGCCCTGAGATATAAATAACATATAGTGAATCACTTTCTATATTTAGTGTATTAACAGTATAACAACTATCTTTACCATCTAGTTTCAGAACATTTTCATTACCTCAAAAGAAAAACTTGAGGAAATACACTGGAATTAAGCCCCTGGGGAATCCCCTCTGACAAAGGAAGTGAATACAGGATGTTTTGGAAAATTTGATCGTTGCGTAGTTTAATTTGTTTTTATTGTTTTGCTGTCTTTGAAGTCCAGATAGGTAAATCTATAGAGGTAGTAACTGCGCTCATGGCTCTCTGTGTGGTTTCACAGGAGAGTTTGGAAGAAAATTGGGAGTTAATAACAACAAATAAAAGAATGAAGAAAATGTTCTACAACTAAATGTGATTGCACAACTCTTCTCGATGTGATTGGCCTGTTGAATTGTATGATTGATGAATTACATGCCCATAAAACTGTTGGAGCTGAGCCCCGGTGGCGCAGTGGTTGTGCGCGGGACTGCGGCCCACTGGGATGGAGGTTCAATTCCGGCTCCCAGGAGCAAAGGCTGGACCTCCTCCTCCCACCACCTGAGGGCAGTGATGCCTAAAAAAAAAAAAAGAAAGAAAACTGTTGGTGGGGAGGGGAGGGCAGCTCATTCCACTTCAGCAGTCGTTCTTCATTTTCTTCTTGCCCTTAATCCCTGGTAATAACTTTTTATGTCCTATTATGGATACTTCATGTATAGGAAATCATAACACATGTGGCCTTTGATGTATAGATTTACCTACTCTGGATATTTTGTGTACATGAAATCTTATAATATGTGCCTACTTTTATTGAGCATAAGAAATGCTTTCAAGGTTCAGCCAGGTTGTAACATATATCATGATTTCATTTCTTTTTATGACTGTGTAATATTCCATTGTGTGGATACCACATTTTTTCTGTATCTGGTGATACACTCGGGTCACATTTTACCTCTTGGCTATTGTAGAAAATGTTGCTATAAACATGGGGATCTGAGTCTATGATTTTGCTTCTCTGGGGTTGAAATATCTGTGTGATAGGGAGGCCTGGCGATGCTGTGGGTTAGGCATTGGTTGAGAGGTCAGATCCACCGCTGTCCCGTGGGGAAAGGTGAAGGCATAGTCTTGAAAAGCCTGTGTAGAGCTGCCGTTCATTGCAATCAATTAGATGGCATTGAATTTGGTTTGGTTTGGTTGTGTGGTAATTTGTTGAGCAACCAAAACTGTTTTACATTCCAAATAGCAATAAATGAGGGTTGCAATTTCTCCACATCTTCAACAACACTTGTTATTTTGTTTTTCCTAGTTTTAAATTATAGCTATCCCAGCAAGTATGTAGGTGATCTCTTACTGGTGTTTTGATATGCATTTCCCTCATGACTAATAGTGTTGTGCATCTCTTTATGTGTTTGTTAGCCCTTTATATTATCTTTTTTTTTTTTTTTTTGAGAACTGTGTTGTTGTTTTTTGGTGGGGGGGGGGGGGACTTAGTGCCCTCTCATGGGAGTAGGAGGCACAGCATTACTCCTAGAGAACTGCTGCTGGATTTGAACCGCCAGCCCAGTGGGCTACAGTCACGCACACAACCACTACACCACCGGGGCTCAGCCCCTTGAGAACTGTTTTTTTATAAGGGTTTTACCCATTTTAAAATTGGTGCTTGACTTTTTGGTTTTGAGATACATGAGTCATTTATATGATCTGGATTCTAGAATCCATTTTCATTTTTAAAAGATACTTTTGCTGGTTATATAATTAGAGATTAAGTCTTTCCTTTTAGTTACACAGTTTTCCCAACCTCTAACAAAAAAACCTGTAATGAATGTCCTTGGCACGATGTATGGATGGATTATGATACGTGCTATAAGAGCCCCTGTGTTAGTCTGGGTAGACTAGAGAAACAAAATTCATAGACACTGTTCAGTAGGTGAAGTGATATCCCCTTACGAAAGGGTTGCGGGGAAGAGACGAGCCATTCAAGGTATAGTGTAGCAACAATGAAATATGCAACTTTCCTCTAATTCTTAAATGTCACCCCCCCCCCCCATCATGATCCCAATTCTACCTGGGGATGTACACTGGAAGCTGAAATCACAGGGAATTCAGGACAGATGACCCTGTCAGGACCAGTGGTGTGAGTGGTGATACCAGGAAGGTGGCGTAGAAAGGGGGAACCAATTGCAGGGATCTCCATATAACCTCCCCTCTGGGGTTCAGACAACAGGGAAGTGGGTGAAGGGACAAATCATTGTACAACGATATGACAAAATAATAATTTATAAATTAAGAAGGGTTCATGAGAGAGGGGTAGTGGGGAGGGAGAGGAAATATAAGGAGCTGATACCAGAGGTCTAAGTAGAAGGAGGATGTTTCAAGAATGACGATGGCAACAAATGTACACATGTGGTTTGCAGACAATAGATGTATGTATTGATTGTGATAAAAGTTGTATGAGCCCTCAATAAAATGGTTTTTTTAAAAAAATTGTTTTACATAATGGGTAAGTGTGCACTAAAAACATCCCAACCCAGTCCAGTCCAAACCCATAATTAAGGTGACCAGACGTCCCACTTTTTAACAATTTGTCCCGCATCCCGCGGTGTTTTAAAATTAAATAAACATATTACAGTACTATTTTTACATTCTAAGAACATTTTTGTTGACCAAACTTTTAATCAAGAACCCCCCTGCCCCCATCAACGATGTCCCACTTAAAATCTGGTCATTTTACCATAAAGTCCGACATTGGCCCATATGTAGGTCAGTTACCTGCAAAGCCCTCAAACTCACAAACACACACAATGATGCCAAATGCAGGAGAAAAGCCAAATCAGTGAGCGTGTAAGCTGCTCAGTGCTGGCAGGGATCTCTGAACGACTGCTCCAGCATCCAAGGCTGCATCAGGGGGGTCCATGTGGCTTCTCCTCCAGCATGTCTCACAGGAAGTGAGCTAAAGCAGAGAACTAGCTAAGGCTATGCACCCTAGTCCAACCTTCAGAGCAAGAGACAGGCCATTTAGCTCTCTGCCTCTGCAGTGAATCCCACACGTGTTCCTCAGCCACATGTGTTCATCAGCCAGGTTGGCATAATAAACTTTTAAAAACCAAACCTGTAATGATTACCATCTTGGATACTCCAGAAATACCTTTTATCCTGACACTTGTCAAGATTTTCTGGATTTTTTGGTTTGTTTTTTAGCTGCATGATTATGATGTATCCATGACTGCAAGGTTTTTTAATAATTATTACTATTTGTTTTTCTGACATTAAACCCTCTGAGGTTTTTGAGTTTCTTGGATCTGTGAAGTTTGATGTCTTTTAGGAATATCGTGGGTTAATATCAATCTTCAGGTATTTTTTCCACCTGATTCTTACACCGTTACCCTTTTGAGAGTCCATTGCACGTGTGTTCAGTCATTTGGAAATGTTACAGCACTCACATGCTATGCTAGGGATTTGTAAAATGTTCAGCTCTTTCGTTCTTGCCATCTTCCCTTCCCTGTGAAGTGCTTGAATGCTGGCTGTTCAGACCCATCAGTCACCGCAGGGAGAAGGATGTGGCTGTCGCTCCCACAGGGCCGCTTTGGAAACAGGGACATCTCTGTTCCTGAGGGTTGCTGTGGATTGAATGGCAATGCTCTGACTTGGAATCTTTTTATAAAGTTTACTAATTTCTTGTGCGTTCTATCTCAGAGCTTTCCAGCTCTGATAGCATTTTCATTCAACTCTTACAGGTTTTGCTAAAATTCGGTCTGCTGAAATTATTCACTTATATTATCTGTCTTTTACAGGAAAATATTTTTAAATAATTAACAGTTTCTGAAGCTATAAAGGATCCCTGGTGGGGTAGAGGTTATGGGCTGGACTGCAGTCAGGGTAAAAGAGGTTATCTACTCCTGTGAACACTTACTGTCAGTCACTCGCAGGCAGTTCTTCCCGGCCCCTCAGGCTATTTATGAGTCGCCATGGACTCAATGTTAGTTGGTTTGGTTTTGGGGGGGGAACCTGGTAGGTTTAGCAGCTGTGTCATCTCTGATTACTCCCCCCAAAATGGAATTGTGTTGGGCAGAGCTTTGATAGCTTTTTAAAAATCATTTTATTGGGGGCTCATACCACTCTTCTCACAATCCATACATACATACATTACATACATACATTGGTTGCCAAGCACATTTGTATATTTGTTGTCATCATCATTCTCAAAACATTTTCTTGCTACTTAAGCCCTCGGTATTAAATCCTCATTTTTTCCCCTCCCTACTCCCCCCTCCCTCATGAACCCTTGATAATTTATAAATTATTATTTGTCATATGATACGCTGTCCGATGTCTCCCTTCACCCACTTCCCTGGGGGAGGTTATATGTAGATCAGTTCCCCCTTTCTACCTCACCTTTTCTCCATCCTACCAGTATCACCACTCTCACCACTGTCCTGAAGGGATCAGCTGTCCTGGATTCCTCATGTTTCTGATTTCTTTCTGCACCCAGTGTACATCTTCTGGTCCAGCCAGATTTATAAGGTGGAATTGGGATCATGATAGTGGGCGTGGGGGGAAGCATTTAAGAACTAGAGGAAAGTTGCATGTTTCATTGTTGCTATACTGTACCTTGACTGGCTTGTCTCCTCCCCGCGACCCTTCTGTAAGGGGATGTCATGTTAACTGCAGATGGGTTTTGGGTCCTCAATCTGTACTGCCTGTCATTTATAATGATATAATTTTTAGTTCTTGATGTCTGAGAGCTGATTGCTTTGACACCTCATGGACCCACAGACTTCTTCCAGGTGGGCTTTGTTGCTTCTGAGCTAGAAGGGCGCTTGTTTACCTTCAAGCCTTTAAGACCCTAGACACTGTGTCTTTGGATAGCCAACCACCACCAGCTTTCTTCACCACATTTGCTTGTGCACACATTCTTCTTGAGTGTGGGCGGAGCTTTTGTAGAACACATTTTTCCCACTGGGCAAGCATCGAGTCTGCGGGTTCCCTCACTTGAACGTTAGGATAAAGGGGGAGCAGCCAGAAAATGCATCTTTCAATCACTTATGCTCACTGGGGATTTTGCTGTGGCGAGTACAAGGGTTGGGAACTCTTGGATGATGGTTAGGGACCATTTCATTAGGACTTTCAGGTCTTGTACTAGTCGATATGTTGCATTAGTTTTCTTAACTGGGAAAATTGGGGGATTATAGGGAGCATATAAAGTTCCATGAGGCCCTCTCTCCCTAGGCCCTCCATAACTAACGATAGGTCCTTTCTCCCCACAATAGGGATAAGGTACTGTTTTCTACAGACCGCTGCTCCTGGTTCTCTCAGTTCTACTCACAAGCGTATAATCTCCAGCTCTCTCCTCTTGCCTTCTTAAAACCATACCACTTGTTTGGATGGCTCACAGCACCTGCCTTGTTTTTATCTTCACCTTTCTACATCTTCATATCACTGTCTTTTCATGTCCCTCTTCATTTATGGAAACAAAAGGTTGCACAGAGCAAGGTCAAGTGAGTAAGGTGTGGGGCAAGACAGGCATTCTGTTTTTTTTGCCCCATACTGGCCCACTGAGATGGCTGTATGAACACGTGCATTGACGTGGTGGCAAAACCAGTCACCCCGACTCCCACTAATCAGGCATATTTTGTTACACCAGATTGCTCAATCTTTTCATAAGCTCTAAGCAGAAAGTTGATTAAAGTCTGACCTCGTGGAATGAACTCCAAATGCACTACCAGTCAACATCTTCATCCTTTTGGGATGTTGACAAATGTCCAGAATGAGGTTTGTCATCAAGTGACAATTCACCTTTTTGCAGCAGAAGCACTTCTACACTTGCATTTTTCCCATAGTGCTGTGCTTGGAAAGTGTGTTCAACATCGCATCAGTTTCTGGGGCATTTTTCCCAAGCAGGAGATAAAATTTCACAACTGCGCACTGTCCTCTTAAATCAGTCATCACAAAAAAACTAGATTTGAGTGAAACTGCTTTTATGTAAAAGCTCACTGTGACCAGGGAGAAGCTTCTCAGGCTACGCCACTGGGTATACTAATTCAGAGTGAGTTGCTCCATGCTCACCTAGAAGGTAAAATGCATACAGCTCTCTGCCCCGTGCACTTCCACTTTTGTTTATGTGTAAGTGAGAGCTTTATATCAAAGAGCAGTCGTATATGGGGAAAACATCCTACCCCAGTCTAGATCAAGCCCATAAGTCCAATATTAGCCCATATGTCAGTCCATAATTTTCTCTTCAGACTCACACAGAACATATAGTGCGGCCAAATGAAAGAACATCATAGGCCGGTGGTTGGAAAGTGTTGTGGATGCATCTCCAGGGCTCTGGCTTCTCTGTGTGGCTCTAAGTGACTTGTCAACAAGGAGGTGAAGCAGAGAGTGAGAATGAGTTCCACCTCCAAAGAGAAAGAGGTTACCAGAAACCTCTTGTAAAGTCCAGGCCCACAGGGAAACGTCATCAGTCTGTTACCTGATTGATAGGCTAGATTTCACCCTTACATTTATTTTTTGCGAGGTGGAGGGCATCACTGCCTCTGGTGGTCATGGGCGCTACCCAGCGCAGCTCCTGAGAGCCACTGCTGGATTTGAACCGCCAAGCCCGCGGGCCGCAG
The DNA here is from genome assembly GCA_004026705.1 of Nesogale talazaci. Lineage (NCBI taxonomy): Eukaryota > Metazoa > Chordata > Mammalia > Afrosoricida > Tenrecidae > Nesogale > Nesogale talazaci. The sequence goes on from PVJH01033416.1 coordinate 18,429, forward strand.
TCCCGCACTCAACCACTTACACCACCGGGGCTCAGCCCTACATTTATTTATTTATTTATTTATTTTTTAAATAGCTATAGCAGAAGATTTGTTTGCTATGTTTAACATATAAAGACTCATAATAAGAAAAATGTTTTGTATAAAATGTCAAATGTCCACAGGAAAAATAGAGTATAGTTTATTTTATAATTCATTTTATTGGGGTCTCATTACAACTCTTGTCACAATTGAATCAGGCATGTTTGTACACATGTTGTACAAGCATTTTACTCCACTTGATCTTATCCAAAAGGCCGAGAAACGATATTGTACAAGCATTTTATCCAATAGTTCACAAGCCCTTGTGGTAGTTACATAATCTGTTTTCAATTTGAGACTTTGAGTGATGGGGCGGAGTTTAGCTGTCAATCAGGTTGTAGCTTGATGACCTCATTTGGAGGCACTAACGAGATAAATAGCTTGCTGGGGGTGGCACACCCTCTCACTCCCTGTAAGACATCCCTGCTGACAAGACACACGAAGCTACACTAGAGCCCTAGAACTGAAGAAACCACATGAAGAGCCCTGCCAACATTGAGATGTTTCCACGGCCACTAGATCCACAAGACTTTCCACCCTCAGGCATGTGATCCTCCTTCACTCAGCATCATTGTATGTGTTCGTTGCGTCTGAAGAGGACTTTATAGATTGGTATCAGACATATGGGCTAATAACTGGACTAATGGGCTGAACTGGGATGTTTTCTCAATTTTCAATTGTTCTTTTATTTAAAGATCTTTCTTAAATATATATCTGAGTCTCCCAGAATTTGTTTTTTTTGTCTTCCTGGACTAACACAACTCTTCCCCCAATTCCTTGTTGGTGAAGTACTGTGAAGTTAACAATCTTTCCCATGTGTGGCCTAATGGTTTCTCCCTCTGAAGCAAATATCCACTCCTCCCCTTTTCCTAATTCATCCAAATCTTACATTCCATGCCTTAGTTGTCTGAGTTCTAATAATTATCATAGCTCCTATTGTTCCCTGACTCTCTCTTCTCTGATGGCTGATGATAGGCAGGTTTGTGACTTACTTCTCACAATACCATACAGAGACGCTTCAAAAAGTTGGTGGAAAAATTCCATTGTCTTTTGTTTTTCCATGAGGTTTTAAAGCTGCTTTGTGTATATATGTACTTGTCTAACCCTTGCTGATTAGAAAAGTATATCATATACATAAAATCTGAACAGCAAGAACTTCTTTCATATCCAGTCTTTCAGCACAGGTATTAGGAAAAAATGTTACATATTCCACTTGTACTATTTTAGGGGGCTTAAAAATGTTTTTGAAAAAATGGAATTGGGGGAGAAATAACCTTTGAACTTCTGTAATATTTAAATTGCTTCTCCAAAGTAACAAATATAGCATTAATTTCATGCATGAGAGATCGGTTATTTCAGGTTCTGAATCTTTTTTGTCCTTGCTTTTATCACTCATTTTTGTAGACAGCTGATTTTACTTCTAGACCTATACAGCCCAAGAGATGTGTATGACTACTTACGACCCATTGCTCTGAATCTCTGTGCAGATAAAGTGTCTTCTGTTCGTTGGATTTCTTATAAGTTGGTATGTATTACGATACCTTAAAAACAGCAAACTATTTTACAATATAGATTGGAGGCTATTTCTCAGTTCACCATTTTAACGCTCATAGGTTAGTGAGATGGTGAAGAAACTATACATGTCAGCACCCCCAACATTTGGAATTGACCTCATAAATGAACTTGTAGAAAATTTTGGTCGATGTCCCAAATGGTCTGGTCGGCAAGCTTTCGTCTTTGTATGTCAGGTAAGCTGGGCACTGGATTCACCCTTCTATGACCAGTTTTTCTCCTAGAACTGTGTTTTTTCTTTCACTTCTTGCCTCTCACACCTTCTTTCTTATCCTTAAGGAACAGAACTTTGGCATCTGGCTATTTATAGGATCACGTGTTCCCTCAAAGTTGGGTATCTGTCTGGTTCTTCCTCTTGAGCTACCTGCCCCTTTATTCCTCCCTCTCAGTCAGCTGAGCTCTTTATAAAGCTGGTAATATACCCTAACAATCCACTAGAGGGTACTCGGTGTCTGTGATCCATATGAAGGCGTGGAACTGAAGGCACGACTTTAAAATCTACAGGCCTTCATGTCGCAGTTTCAAACCTCTGTGGTGTTGGTGGAGGTGGTGATCGTGGTGGGGGTGGGGGCGGGGGGAGGGGGGTGGGGGTGTGAGTTGTCAAGTAACTGGTTTAAAAAACAGTAGTCTAATAGCTCTTTTAGAATATGTCTAGCAGGTCTTCCAGTTTTTCTGGAAGCCTCCCCCCCCGACACACACACACACACACAAAAAAAAACTAGTTATAATTTGTAGCATATAAGTTGTTACTCAAACCTCATTTTTTTGTAGTATTGTATAGATTTATAAGCCACATTTACAAGGAAATATGAAGCAATTTTTGTTTTGCTTTATTTCTCTTCACTAGACCGTCATTGAAGATGATTGTCTTCCCATGGACCAGTTCGCTATGTATCTGATGCCACATCTGCTCACCTTAGCAAATGACAGCGTTCCAAATGTCAGAGTACTGCTCGCAAAAACATTGCGTCAAACTCTGTTAGAAAAAGGTAGGTAGGTGACTCTCAGTAATGGTGTGTGGAGGGGAGGGACGGGGAGAGGCATAGATAAATATCAGAGTAGAGGTAATGTATGCTCATAGCCGATCTGGTAAAAGGATATCTATACACACACACACACACACACACACACACACACACACACACACAGTATTTACGAGTAGTAGGTATGTTTTTTAATCACCATATAAAATCATGACCTTTGGCGGGGTCTGTGTGTTACAGCCCATGTTGTTGAGGCTCCGAAGCTGTGTCTCGTTTTTCCATTCTCTCCTGATCGTAGCCATTGTCTTTGGGTCAGTTCTAACTCATAGGGACCCAGGGCAGAGTGTAACTGCCCCATCCAGTCTCGCAGACTGCCACACCTTTCTCCTTTGGAGCAGCTGGTGGATTTGAACTGCCAACTGTTTGGTTGTTGTCAAGCATTGAATCAGGTACACTCCCAGACTACTTTTTGTGTATCCAGTAGAAATCAAATACTCCAAAGTGTCTGCCTCACCACCATTTGTCAGCTACTCA
>PVJH01033417.1:0-21587 GCA_004026705.1 Nesogale talazaci
CCAGCTGCAGGATCCCGGGTCTGGGCTGCAAGAGAGCTCCTGTTGCCTCCAAACAAACCGTGACCATGGCAACAGCCAATCGCAAGGAAGATGAACTGAACTTGCCTTACAGGTGCCTCAGAGGGACAAATAATATTGATTCTGCGTGGGAATGCTTTCTGCAACGCAGGCGTGGGGTACGGAGTCAAAGCATTTTGTCCAGGTATATAAATATAGCAAAAGGTATTTGAGAAAGAAATGGCATTGTGTTATAATTGTTCAAGGTAAGATAGCTTCAACGTTGTCAAGCAATTCACATCTAGAAGGTGCCCATGCATCGGTTGTTTAATTCTGTAAACTCATTGTCGTGAATGGTGATTTGTGGGCTGTGGGGCAGAAGTCAATAGATTACTTTCATACCAACAGTTTCTTTGGAGAGAAAAACAAAACAAAGTCAACCGATATTAAATGCTCTAACAAAAATACTTGCAATGGAGTGGGGAGATGAGGGTGGATGTGTCTTGAGAAATTTAAAGGATAGAATAAGTGTCTGAAATATGTTGTAGTACAAAAATATCGAGGCTGAAAAATCACTACTTTATTATAAAACACGAAGTTCTGAGCGTATATCATGCTATTTAATTTCAACTTAAGAAAACATGTAATTTTTTTTTCACGGAGCAATATACAGTGCACGAAATGTGAATTTCATTTTAGTCAAAACAGATTTTCTGATTTGAAGTTTTTTAAGTTTAGAGAAGTATCATTTTCAAGAGGAAGTGGTTATGTGTAATTGTAGAAGCTTGCTGTACCATACAATAAGCTAAAGACAAACTTGAGTCTCTGAAAGAAAATAGACATGATTTCCTGGTAACATTGACTCTTATTTCCTGCTAATATAAAATCTTAATAATACAAAACAAAAAATTAGTAAACTTTCCTACTTAAAAATAAACCGACGCAAACCAAAATACATTAGTTTCTCTTTTTTGTTTGTTTGTTTGATTTTTGTTTTGGGGGCATCACTGCCCTCTGGTGGTGGGAGTAGAAGGCCCAGCCTTTGCTCCTATGGAGCCACTGGTGGAATTGAACCTCCATCCCAGTGGGTCACAGTCCCACGCACAACCACTACACCACCAGGGCTCAGCCCCCATTAGTTTCTCTTTTAAAGAGGTAATAATTTCATAAAATAATTTATACCTAGATCTTTAAAGATCTAGGGGTTTTCATGATGCTATATTTCAGACTGACATAATAAAACTACACATTAATCTGATTTCTACACTATTCATATTCCTTATCTAAAATGCTAACGCTACCATATTATGATTTTATAAAGTATATTTCATGACCATGAAGGTCCAGTTTTTTCATAAAGTTCTACCCCTTTAGTAAATAACAAATTTTGAGAATTAAAAAGGATAAGTCAAAAAGTATTGCTACACAACCAAAGCAATACTTTTGCTTTTTGAACTCTCAAATGGTAAAGCTTTGTTTTTCAAAATTCTTATTTGTGATCTAGATTTATATACTTTTGAACTCAAAGTTTCTGTGCCCCTAACTTTTCCACAAAGATCTCTGTACTCTTCCTCAACACCAACACCACAATTTGACACGGCATATTCCTTTGAAATGATTTTTGCATTTTGAAAACAAAAGGATGTCGGGAATGAGGGAAGGAGTATCAGGTTTCCTTATGAAATTCTTGATGCATCAGCAAGTGAATTTTCATGATGGAAAAATAACAATAATTCTCAGTAAAACTTTCCTGAACTTTTTCTGCCAATGGGATTTTCTATTTTCTCAAATATTTTTCCAGTTGAGCCAAATTATTTCTCTGTGTCTTTCAAGAAAATATGTCAAGATTATTGGCTTGAAAACTACCCGACCTAATCATCACACCAATGGCCCTCTGGACGTCACTCCTTTTATTGGATGCCGCTTTCTAGGGGTCTGGTACCACAACGTGCTATTCATTGGGCTTCTAGCTGCAAGAGCAGCAGTTTGAAAACCCTTGACATTTCCGAAAAGAGACCTGAGTCTTTGAAAGAGGCGCAATGTCAGAAAGTCAAGGGAAGCGGTTTCTGCAGCTGTAGAGGCTCCCGGCGAGTTGGAATCGACTTCTCCGTGGCAGTGTGCTATTTTGCTTTAATGGGCAAGATTGACTCTATGACAGGCAGGAGGAAGGCGCACTGGCGGCTTAGTGGGCTACAGGTTGGTCTGTGAGCCCCGAGATCAGGGAAAGATGAGACTTCGGCTCCCATAAAGATTTCCAACCTGGACACCCACACAAGCAGTTCTGCTCTGTCTTCCAGGGTTGATTGCAGTGGGCATCTCCTAGGTGGAGGTGAATTTTGGGGATTACTAAGAAGACAAAGAATTACTGAGAGGATGTGTCTGCCATCATTCCCACATTATGGGGCATGTTTCAACGTGTTTGGAATAAACCTGAATGAACTAGAATACTAGTAGTGATAGATAGATGATAGATAGATAGATAGATAGATAGATAGATGGTAGATGATGATGATGATGATAGAAAGATATAGATGATAGATAGACATATCAATATAGATATTGATATTGAATAGATAGATATAGATTACTTAGATTGGGAGTCTCATTTAACTTCTCTCATATTGTTTTTCTTTTTAAAACTTACAGTGCAAACAAAGTGCCACTAAAAATAGATATTCAAAGTTATTTTCCAGTTAAATTATGGGGAAAGTTTCTGTTTTCCAGTTTTCCTCGTGTTACAATTTCACTATGGAAAACATCTACAGTAGTAAAAAATAGACATACCCTACCTAGAATATTTTTAGTAAGGCACAAAAGCCAACAATTACCCAAAATAGTTGAACATTTTAATTAAATCTTTACCTAAAACTACTGTTTGTTAACCAACATGTGAAATTTGACAGAAATGTGATTTTAATTTTTCTAGAAGTTATATTACAAATTCAGTGTATCCATGCCCTTTTAAATATGTAGTTTTCTTCTTTAAATAAGTGACTGTGCTTTCATTTAAGTTTTTCTCTTTGTTAGCTAATAAAGTAGTTTGATTGGTTTTTACACGATTCGCCTAACACAACAGCTCCCCCTTCAAGAGCATATGGTAAATATTTGGTGAGAGAATGAAAAGATGAAAAAAATTTTTCTTCCTCAAATATCTGACGGGAACAGGATTTCTTTGAAAATGTTTTCAAAGAATTATGAAATTATTTTAGGTTAATGGCACATCCCAACAATGGTTTTATTCTGAAAGCATAGCGATATAATTTCGTTATCAGATACTATTATTATATACTAAAATCACACAACTGCTAAGTGACAGGTCAATGTTTCCTACCCACCAACTGCTCTATGAGAAAAGCAATCTAATGATCTAGTAGTCTCAAGAATATTGCAGTTTAGGCAACCTGTGTTAGTCTGTGTTAGAAACAAAACTAGTGACACTCATTTTAATATGGAAAAGCTTCATGACAGCAAGCAATTTTATATCAAGAAGGCATCCCAGTCAGTCCTGCTCAAGTCCAAGTGTCTGATGCTAGCCAGAGGCCTCTTCAGATGCACTCAGCATGCAGGTCAATGAAATAGAAAGGTGAAGCAGAAGCGGGGTGATAACAGGCGAGTGGGTGCAGAGTCGAGAGCATTCAAGGTCGGTGAGAATACAGGAGGACAACTATAGCCAACAAAGGCCTAGCCCTGTAGCTCGACACAGAATGTGAGCAACCAGGAAGGTGAAGGCAAGAGAGAGGAGCCTGGTGGCCTGACGGTTGCATGTTGGACTGCTAACCACGTGGTCAGCAGTTTGAAACCCTCAGCAGCTGCCCAGGAGAAAGAAGAGACTTACTATCCTGGTAAAGAGTCCCCCTCTCAGAAACCCACAGAGCCAGTTCTACTTTGTCCTACTAGGATAGGTCAGGGAGTCAAGCTTATAAAAAAGCCACTCTTTCAAAGGGCCCAAACCAACCTGATGGACACATTAGACTCCACCTCTATACCTCTTCAAGGGTACCGTCCAGTTGGCATAAAATACAGTTGCCACACAACCCGATAGGCCCAGTAGGGTTAGACAAACTTTTGAGATAGAAGAGCTATTCCTGTTTCTCACAATTTAAAAATTATTCCAGATCCATAAATGCATTTTTACTAACAAATGGAATCACCATTATTTGAATAATGGTGACACTATGGTAGCCTTGTTTTTATTTTCTATTTTACTTCAGAGCCCCATGCACTTACCAGAAGAATGACAAATGGCCCTCAAATTGCAGTTTGCAGAGCAATTTCACTCTGCAGTATGGAGCGACTATGCATTGAAATCACATCCAGGTTACACAACAACCAGTCAAAATCAAGTCTTTGTTTCATTTTTCTTTCTGAGTGGTGATGATTTTACATATGTGTCATTTTAGATTTTTGGATCTCTATTTTCTCTACTTGAAGATGATACAGACATTCATCCTCCTTTCTTCTGGCCCTCCCTTCCTGAAGGCGATACAACTATCTACTTACTTGGCAAGAAAATGTTTCACATCCTAGGCAGGACAGACCAGAATGGTCTAGAGTCTTCATACCACCAAGAATTCCACGTAATTTAAAACTCATGAATTGTTTATTTCTGGATATTTCTATTTACTATTTTCAAGTCCCTATGATTGACCATGCTTCTGAAACTTACTTCTTTAGTTTCAAATGCTTAACCACTATATTGCCAGAGGTTCTTGCTTTTCTGACTACCCACTGCCATGAAGTCCATTCCTATTCAGAGTTACTCTGTATAGAGTTTCCAAGTAAATACGTCTTTATAAAAACAGACAACTCATCTTTCTCCATTGCAGCAGCTGGTGAGTTTGGATTGCTGACCTACTGATTAGCCCAATAATTAACCCACAGTGCCACTGTGCTTCTCTTTTGGTCTGAAGAGAAGCCTCTTAATCAACTTTATGATGAGGACACTATGAGTCTTAATGACTTGGCGTTGGTGAGTTATGGTGCAATGAGAACTCACTTGTCAGTCTGTCAGATTTTGGTGGCTTGCTGTCATGCTGGGACTTATGCTACCAGTGTTTTAAATACTCTTGGGAACACTCATGGTTGACACGTTTCAGTCCACCTCTGACAAATCAACCACGGAAAATCGTGTCAATAGTGATGGCCTGTTGGTGGATGCAGCTGCAGAACGTGAGCCCCTCAGCTTGGAAGACATTTGAAATCCAGCCGCTTCCCCAATGACAGCACGTGCTGCTTTTGCAGCTTCCCTTTGCTCATGTGGAACAACTCAAGGGGAAAGGAATCACTGCTAACGTCCATTAACTATCGGAACATATAATGCACAAAATATGCATGTAGGAAAATTAAAAGTTGTCAGAATTTAAATGGGGAGGATAAAGATGAACATGGACTGGAAGTGTGCATTTTGAATAGATGATTTTATGTTTACTATACTAGGAATGACAAATTGAAGAGGAATGATATTATATTCATTATGAAAATTAACATTTGAAGATCTATTGTGAAGTATAGTGTCTAGGATGGGATAGTAGCCCATAAAGTCTGCAATGGAGCCCAGATAATATGACTAATTTTCTACATTACCTAGCAACCACTAAAGCTGCTAGTGATAAAGAAATTGAAGAATTCTAGCAACTTCTTCAGCCTAAAATTGTTCAAATATACAATTAAGTAGAATTGTTAATTACTTCTAATTATAATACAAAAGTTGGAAACAAGAAGGATAGAGATTACTCTGGAAATTTCATGTTGGAATTTTTGCAAGATCAACAACTACATCATACCACTTTCAATAACATAAATGGTAAATCTACAAGTGGCCCTTACCCTATGTAATTCACAGGAACCAATTTGATTATATCTGTGGAAACAGACAGTGATGAATCTCAATCAGTGAGTACCACCAGGAGCCAACTGTGGCACAGTAATCAAGCACTTACATGTAAGTTCAAGATGAATCCCGTCTTCTTGCACTAAAAACCTCAAAGGTCCAAATAACAGAACGACAACCCTGAGGACTGCTAGAAACTGGCAGTAGGCTAAGAGAAGAGAAACATTAGCAAAGTCAGTGTCAGAAAGGCCTAGAAGGTACCCACTGGCAGAGATTACCATTAGGGCAGCCACAATGGGCTGGACTGGCTGACGAAGAAAGCACAAAGATAGCAATGGTGGGCAACGTTGGCTCACAGAGCAGAGCTATGTGCCTCTTGGCAAGTTGTTACCAATCAATTTGAGTGACTTGGAAAGAAGAAGGGACTGCAGTTCAGGTCATCTAGGCAGATGTCCCCTCAGAACAAGCAGCAGAGTGGAAAGCAAGCTCCCCCACTGTGCTGAGCGCTGTAAATCGAATGCCAAGAGGATACCCAGCCAGAGGGAGTGGAGGAGAGTTCTGATACCTTCTGTCTGAAGGGTCAGGCACTTGACCATGAAACCCAGAAAAATAGCACAGAAGATTTACCTACAAAACAATGTTTGCTGTAAGACCTATTCTAATGCCAGACTAACTCTGGCACTGGCTCATGGTTTTCCCCAAGCTGCTCCTTGAGCAGTGGACCTTTAAGTACAGAGTGCGAGACCAAGCCAAAAAAAGCCCTGGAGTGTGAGCCATGAAAACGACACTGTACTTGACCGGTAACACACCTGCTGGAAGAGAGAATACCTGCTGACCCTAAGCCAAGGTGTACCCACCCAATGACACGGAAAAGGCCTGGGTAATTTGGGAAAGGTGAGTGGTTCCTCTGTTAGACATCAATCAGTTTCTCTCCAAGGAGCTTTTTCACGATTCTGATGGGACTAGTGGGATGCATTGATCTAAAATCTGTTCTTGATATTTATTGTCCAATTTCTATAAACAATAATAATAGTGGCTTTCAATTGCCAATCATTTGGAAACTTTTCTTTGTGCTCATGACTCAGTCTTCATGCTACGATTCTTAATGTGGCTCAAAATTTTGAGGCAATTGGTATGTGCACACAGTTTAACACTAACCCTCAATTTGTATTTCAGAGCTAGCCAAAAGGTTTAATACCTGACTCCATTTCATAACTTCTTTGACCCTGTCTTATTACTTTTTGTATCCTTGAAATTTAAAAGAAACTTTAAAGTAATAATGATAAAGAATAATTAACAACTAACTAGAATGTTATCTTGCTATTGTGAAAAAATATATCTGTGAATAGGTGGAATACTAAAAATTGTTCCTATAACATTTATACTATTAGAATACTATCATTAGCCTGCTACTTAATCTCTCAGAAATAATATGAAAATGGAAAATTACACCAGGATCTCATTTGATTTAGTTTCAAAAAAGTCTTTATACCCCAAAAAAAGATAAAATCTTTCACCCTCTTTTGAGCAAACTGCATAAAAAAATATAACTTATGGGCTGAGCCCCAGTGGCATAGTAGTTGTGTGTGGGACTGCAGCCCACAGGGTTGGCAGTTCAAATCCAGGAGCAAAGCTGGGCCTCTTACTCCCACCCGGGGGCAATGATGCCCACAAAAAAATGTAACATATAAAATTGTGTCTTTCAACAATGTCAGATTTATTTATACCATAGGATAACAAGTTAATAAACTAACTTTTAGAGTCCTATGGTCCTGTACATTGGTTAAAGGGAAGGGGTGCAGAAATGGAGCAATCCCATAGTAACAGTTCAAAGTTATAGCACACAAGCAGAAAACACATGTCCTGAGCTTGTGTTTCTGATTTGAGGAGATAACCGGCAAGGTTTCTCCTCTCCAGCTATTGACCCAATGTCATGGTGACACAGGGTTTGACAGTCTCCATCTTTAACAGCCCTGGTGAGTCCTGACCTACTTTCTCCCACCAAGAAATCAACACCTGAAATCCAGTTCTTTTGGCACTCCCAAAGGAGTTTAAGGGTTCAGGTGTTGAGGCCACTGTGGCTTACATTGATGAGCTGAGTTTCCTTTCTGGCTCTCTTTTTTAATGCAAAAAAAATGTTTTTTTATGTGCTTCATTGAAGTATAAGTGTGATCCTTTATCTAACTGGCATATATGCCTGCACCCTTCACATTAGAACATTTCTTATCTATATCTGCTTACTTCAGACTATATACTTTTATTTTTCTTTAATAAGACTTCTTATATGTTATAATTTGTTTATACACACATATGGGCTATGATATTCATGATACAATCCGAGATTTAAATTATGAGATGTACGCACTTTGAGTTAGCATTTTGTGATTTTCACTAGTAATCTGTGTAGTCCGTAGAAAGACGAGCACATGACCACCACCCCTCTGCACAAGCATGGGCATGAGTTTCCATGACTTGTTGCATGGACACCTGATTTGTCTTATTTGATTTAGACTATGATTGTGAAATTACCGTGAAGATCCTCCTTACAAAGTCAGCTTACTTTGAAAATATTTCATCCTCATCCATTTTGACCTCTTCATTTGAACTCCACCACTTGCGTGTCAGTCTGCCCGATGGTGGTGTATCATGCATTGCTGTGACGTGCTAGAAGCCAGATTACTGTCTTTCAAATGCCAGCAGGGTCACCCAAAGTATAAAGGCTTCCCTAGAGCTGCCAGACTAAGAGAAGGCTCCTTAGAAGGTATCAGTGGCTTTCTTCAGAGGAAATAGCACCTGAAATTCTTATGTGTAGCTAGAAAACATTGTCAGACACTGAAAACCTAGAGAATGAGAGTCGGAGACAGTGCCTGAGATAGGCCTCTCTCGAATCTGAAGACCTTTGAAATGTGACTGGTGAGGAGCTGCTTTCTCAAAGTAGAGGTTATCATGGTGACGTGAATGAAGTAAATCCTGTGAGCGGAGTGGACAATTATGGATTGCTTCCAGTAAACTGACCTAGAAATCCACAGTACTCATTCCAAAGGAAAGTGACCCAAAAGAAACCTCAAATTATAGAACAATATCATTGATATTACATCCGAGTAAAATTTTGCTGATGGGAGGAGGTGGGAAATTTTAAAAAATGCTGATAATTATCCAACAATAGTTACAGTAATACATTGAGAGGGAACTGCCAGAGGTTTTGGCTAGGCTAGATTAGGAAAAGGATGTGGGATAAGGGATATTGTTTCTGATGCCAGATGGGTCTTCTCTGAAAGCAGAAAGTAACAGAAAGATGTTTGTTTGTGTTTTATTGACTATGTCAAATCATTAGACTGTGTGGTTCATAAACATGGATAACCTTGAGAAGAATGGAATTCCTTAACACTTCACTGTGCTCCTGCAGAACTTATAAATGGTAAAAAGAAGCAGTTGTGTGAACAGAACACGGGCATATACAATTTAAGAGAAGAGAAGGTGTGTGTCAGGGTTCTGTTCTCTCACTATACTTACACAATTTGTGTGTTTAGTCATTGGAGAAACTGAATGATACGAAGAAGAATGAAACATTGGGATTTGAGGCTTATTACACAATATGCTGGTGAAACAACCTTGCTTAATAAAAGTGAAGAAAGAGTTGAGGAATATGCTGATGAAAATTAAGGATGGATTTTTCACTATGGATTCATTATGGATCAAAACTCAATATAAAAATACCAGAATCTTCACAACTGGACCAGTTGATAACATCATGCAATAAGGAGAAAAGGTTGAAGTTGTCAAGTGTTTCATTTTGCGTGGATCCACACTCAATGCTCATGGAAGCAGCCGTCAAGAGACCAAAAGACACATTGTATTAGGCAAATTTGCTGTGCAAAACCTAGCCGTGACTGTCCATCAATTTGTTTCTCTAGTCAACACCAACACATTATGATACCTAGGGAGTGAGTACTAGAGAAACAAAGCATGAAGCTGGAGGGTGAATGCTTGTTTGACCTCTGCCTCATGGGAGCTTTTCTTCTTTGGCTAACCAGACGTTAGATATGACCTTGCACTTTACTGAGTGTTTCTCTGGAGGAAATATGGGGATTTAAGTTGTCTAGAAATTGTTTTGTGTTAATTATGTCTGAAATCAGGAAAATGATTGTGATAAATGTGAATCCTGAGCTCTGGTGGCAACATCACCTCGTGAACTTCTCAGAGACGATGCTATTCAGTGAAAATGGCTGACAGAACACCTGGCCCTGGCTTGATTCAGTCAGAGGCTTAAAGTCATTCTTCATATCAATGAAATAGTTTAGATATGGGTTAAGATAAGTTTAGATAAGGATTTCACTTGACTGCTGTAAGAATTGAGTATGGGATCTGATTCTTCTTTGTTTATATTGATTGTTTTCTGCTTATTACTATTAATATAATGATTAATAGAAATGATTATTGGGATATATGAAAATAGAAAGCTTGAAATCTCACTTGTCTAAAAATTGGATCTTAAATGGGTTTAGAACACACGTACAGAATGTGAGGGCGATCTGGCTGCGACATCTGTTAGCCTATTGATCATCAGGTTTGATTCGGCTGATCTGGCTGGCTAGGCGGGTGTCCCCCCTCACTGCTCCATGTGCATCCCTCCCGAAGCTGCACGCTCAGTTGAAGAGGACGACCTTCCCTGAGAGGAGGACTGTCCTTCTGTCAAGGGTATACGAGTAGCTGCATTCCCCTGTTAGAACCTCCAAATAAGTCTCAAGAACACACCTACAAAGAAGGCTATGAAAAGATAAGCCCCACCCAGTGTTTTGAGTACTCAGAACATTCAAAGGTGAAGAGACTTGCCTATGGGCTGTTGACATATTGAAGGAGATAAAGGAATTCTTTAGCTTTTTAAATTTTGAACTATTGGTCTGTTCTTGAGGCTGGAAAAATTGGGAGCCATGAATAAGAAACTCTCCCATCTAGGACTGAACATTAAAGTGACCTGTGAGCAGTATACAATTCTTGCTAGGTGACCACCTGAATACTTGTTGAGTGGAGGTGAAAGAAATGCAGCAAGAAAGAGATGGCTTGGTTCTGGCCATTTACACCCATGGACTTGACTTACAAGAACTAGAAGTGAGAAGGGGTTGACTGGCATAAAACTAAAAAGAACACAATTAAAAATGTACCTCCCTCATTTAAAAATAGTATTCTATAAATGAGCAGAACAAAAATATTCTATGCCTAACAATTGCAAATAAGTGAATGCCTACACCATAATCCTGTAACCTTATGAATATATCCCCCCACCTATGACAATCTGCAGCTAGTCACCTTATTCCCTTATCCTATCCATCTGCAATGAAGAACTCGAGCATAGGAACAAATGCTCGGTCCCTATAGGTTGGCAGCGACTTGATGGCACATGACAACAACAATAACATTCCAAAGGATTTTCCCCCGTTGTTTTCTAAGACGCCATACTTTGTTTTATTTTTTTCTTCTGTAAAATTCTGCCTTTAAAAATAAGGGTCCAAATTTCTATCTCTATCCATTCTTCACCTTCAACTCTACTATGTTTTTATTATTTCATTTAAGATTATTCATTAATTCCCTTACATCATCTCTTTTGACTTCCAGATCTGCCCTAATAGTTTATACCTTAGTGTGCAATTCTAGTATTTCTATATCTTTGTCCAGAAATACTTCCTATGGGTTAGGTTCTAAAGTTCAATTGTTAAAAATTAAATTTGCCAATCCCCCCCCCCCAGCCTATTTCTTTTCCAGTGCTTTCTATTTCTGAGGGCTACCATTATTTTTTTAATTTATTATCCAAAAAAATCATGATCATTATTTCTATAGTAAAACTATGAAATATTGGACCATATTGAAGCTCTATCAAAGTCTTCTCTTTTCTATCTCTGCTTAACTTTTGTAATTGCCCTTCCTTTCAGCTCTGCAACTTTGTTAATTCTGACTCATACTAACCCATAGCACAAGGTCGGCCTGCCCCTGTATGTTTCCGAGATTATAACTCTTCAGGGGAATAGAAAGCCTCCTCATCTTTCTCCCAAAGAGCAGCTTGTGGTTTTGAACTATTGACCTTTTAGTTAGCAGCCACGTGTGGAATCACAGTGCCACTTTTGCAGGCAATTTTATCTATTCCTCCGGACAACTACTTTCTACGTGGGCACTTGGTTGCAGCTGAGTGTGACTGTGTGACAAAGTTGTGAAATAGGAACAGAACGGAACCAGGGTGAAAATTTCAACTCACTTTTCTAAAAGAGGACACTACGGATGACATCTGATGCAAATCAAAGAGCTATATATTAGCCATTCCCCTAAGCCCCTGTGATGACAATCTAGAATAAACCCCACTCACCCACCTTGGACTTTAGTTGAGCAGTATATTTCTTGGATAAAGCATTTACCCAAACTAACATGCTGATTATTACCCAGGACTACTCATTCGTTCCTCTTCCTTTTTTAAAAACTCAAGTATTTTACTGTACATTAAACTCAACGGTGGGTGGGACATGGGAGGGCATTTCCAAGGAGACAAGTGAAACCAAAAGCCCTAACCAGTAGGGATTCTCATTCAAAATTTGGCATGAGCCCCAGCATGGGGGAGAACAGCTCGGGGGTCTCAGATCCATAGCAAATCTTTGAGGTCAGGGTGACAGGGTCAGGGTGCTTATCAAGAGTGGCGGCTCTGCCCACATAGGATGGGCATGCTCATAGGGCTTCCAGGAAGCTGGGAGTGTCAATTGTGGCCACAGCTGACAGCTCCTCTACAGGGCTGGGAGGATGGAGGCTGAGCAGGTCACCCCTTCATGCTGAAGAAAAGGCACAAAATGTCATTAGGGCCTCAGGCCTACCCCGGCTTCTGCTGGGTAAAGCTCAGGCACAGCTGATGTGGAATGTGGATAATACACAGGAGGTTTGTAAATCTCACAGGAGGTTTAGAAGTCCCACTTCATGGTCTCTGAAGGACACAGATGGGAGGCACATGGACCCACAAGGCCCCAGGCCAGAAAACCAAACAGTCTTGGGGAAATGACCCAAGAGCTTCAATAGCAGAGAAAGGGACTTTGTTGGAGAAAGCTGGGCCGTCTGCACCCCAATTTGGCACTCCTGAGCAGTAACATGCCCATGGCTTCTGCATTCTGTCCTCACTCAAGAGGGGAAGGCAGAAATTCTGGCCCTTCTCCTATTACCCTGTTTGACTTTTCCAAAGTCACCAACTGGCAACTCAGCTTCCCTGAGCAGTCCAAGGTTTCTTGCTTTCTGGATACCCTATGGAGTTCTCGGGAGGCTGGGTGGATTTTCCCCTTCAGGAAGCCCTGGATGCTGTTGGAATTCATTCAGGTCAACACCAATGGATGCCAGACTGAGGGGCATGACGGTGCCTTCAGGAGGCATACAGCCACTTCTGAGACAGATGTCTGAGAAGCTTCTCTATCAGAGTCCAGTGAGATCGTTGTCCTGGAAAGTCCTGGGATAGGAAGGGGTGCGTGATGAGTCCAGGACTGTGGCATGCCTGGAAGCCTTTTCACTTATCAAGTCTCAACGCCCACTGGGAGCTCCACTACTCGTGGGGCTCAGTCTTCAGCTCTGCTTCAAAGTCCTACCGGAACTTTTGGGTCAGGAGAGCTGGGAACTTTTCAGCTTTCTGCCTCAGGGTGGTATCCACGGCAACACTGCCAGCCGAGGCAGAGAACACGTGCAAGGTGCTAGTGAAGAAGTTGTTCTTGGAGACGATGTCCACCAAGAAGTTGGGAGGGATCTTGCCGAGCTGGAGATACAGAATGGAGATGAGGATGATATGGCAGGGGTTCTCAGATTACAGACCGCGGGCCTCATGCGGCCAGCCAAGGACATTTAACTGGCCCGCTGCCTGTCCTGCTTAGCAGCGGACGCATTCCGGGTCCTGTGTGAATTTGCTCAGGTTTTTTTGTTTGTTTGGTTGGTTTGGTTTTTGGTGTTTTTTTTTAAAGTCATCACTGCCCTCTGGTGGGAGTGGGAGGCCTTGCTCCTGGAGAGCAGCTGCTGGATTTGAACCACCAAACCGGTCGGCCGCAGTCCTGCACTCAATCACTATGCTACGGGGGCTCAGCCTTCGTTTTATTTTTTAACTGTAGTCGGACCCTCCAACGGTCTGAAGGACTGCGAAGTGGCACCCTATTTAAAAAAATTTAAGAGGAAATTCAGGAGCTGTTTCCTGTATGCCTTCCCCAGCAGGAAGCACACAAAGTTCACCTAGCACATCCTGGGACTGGTCCATGCAGTGCCTGGCTATCTCTGCCAGAGTGGCGCCGGAACAACTGCAGGGGCCGCTCTGAGAAGTGCATCTCTGCACTGCTCTGGGCTTCATCTTGGCGCTCGAACCAGGCCCTCTTATCCGGGGGTAGATTCTGCCCTGCCCAGTCCTTGGTGTGCTTCATGGTTAAGCACAGGCAGCACATCTGAGAAGGCACAGACGGGCTGACTCTCGGGCTGCAGTCTCTCCATCATAGCCTCCCTGAGGAAGCTGGGGAGGGAAATCCACTTCTTGAGCGTGGCGTTGAGGGGAAGGGGCAAGGAACTGGTCCAGCTCCTGGAGGCTGGCCCTCATGGCCTCCACCTCGGCCTCTGAGGCTGGAGACAGCTCCATCTCTTCCTGGACTGCGTCCCACCGCAGCACAGTCAGCCCAGGTGCTGCGAGCTGAGGAAGAAGCCCACTCGAGGTCAATGTCCTTTGGATGGGTTTTGTCCACAGAGCTACAGTGGGAGAAGAGGACACGGTGGGACCATCTTCACACCCACCTCCCAGTTGTAATCCATGACAAACTCGGTGCCCTTGGGCACGTTCAGGATGACACAGTGGTCCCCTCAAAGAAGAGGTGCTTGGCAAGCTCAGGATCCCTCTGCATAGCAGCCATGAGGACAGTGATGGGTGCCCAACAGAAGAATCCTTCTTCTGTGTCTTCCAGAAGAGCGACGGTCCCCACAGCCAGAGCTTCCTCTTCCTTTTGAATCAGTGACCTTTCTCTTTTCTTTCCTTTCTCAGAAATGCAGAGGCCCATGTAGGCTGGAGGAGAGCATCACCGCTTTGCTACCTGTGCAACGAATAGCAATGTAGACGAATAGACATGTAGGCCTGTCGTCTCTAGGGCAGACAAATGCCTCATCAAAACAGACTAGGCCCTGGAAGAAGCCAGTATTAAAATAGTAAAACAGAAATGGGAGAAACTAATGGACAGAAATTTTTTTTTTTTTTTAATGTAGAGCATGTTAAAACAAAGCCTAGAGAGATTCGTTCAGCCAGGAGAAGAATCTGGGGATTTTGTTGTTGTTGTTGTTGTTGTTGAGCAAACGGCCTTAGGTCAATGTAAACAAGACACTATGTAGACTCAAACATTGTTTTCTCTTTTTTCCATCAGCTAATGCAGTCATCAATTCAATGGATTTCTTTCCTTATAGATATTGACAAATAAGCCCAGATCCATGTTACTATATCTGCCTCAATCATGTCAATTATGCATTTCATACTTTAAGCCATTAAAAACTAACAAAAAAATACAGAGACCATGATACCACCTAGAATAAGAAATCTAGAACCCCACTCAAAACACTTTAAAATTTTCATCTAAAAAACAAAGCATTTAAAACCATGAGGATAAGTCTTTCCTTTTCCATAAAGTTTTTAAGAGTATTGTTTATCTGGAAATGAGACGTAATAAAGAAATTAGGCTGGTTCCTTTCCTTATATTGTATGCAAGCTAAATGTTAAATTAATTGAATAATTTATTCCATCTGCTCATTCTTTCAGCCAACACTGTGAACTCCTAGCATGTTTTGATGGTGTACGACCTCCACCCTCTCATCTGAAAGACCTAGGATCTAGGTGGGAAGAAAGACAATGAGAGAACAAGGAACAAACTGACGTCATAGAAATGCTTCCACACGAATAGCTCATTGAGAAGGTGACATGATTCTTGGAGTGCTGACGCATAGACAGGAGGTGAAGGAATGCCTCCTAACAAGGGCGAAGGTATGTTAACACTGAAAACGAAAGAAAGTCACTTACTTTCTGAAAAACACAAGAAGTTCAGAAAAGCTTCTCTTCACAGGTTTTTTAGTTTAAAGTCCTTAGTCTAAAAAAAAAATCAGATACAGAAAGGCACGTACGATTTCAAGATGTTTACAATATGCCCATGTGTTCCTGGGGTGAAAAAATTGTTACACCGAAAACTTATACAAGAAGAAAATTGTGCAAATTAACCAACAAGAATAGATAATCGCTCATTAAAGAAAAAAAGGAATAGGCAATAGCATTTAAAGTTATTATGATGATGAAAGTTTATAGTAACACTTGTGGTTATCTTTCAGAAGCATCAGTTTTCTTGGAAGAAAAATGTTAAGGAAAAGCAAAATAGCAATTTTTAAGTACATTCTTAATCTTGTTAATGGAGTTTTCTTGGTAAGAATCCTCATAATTATTAACTAAGAGAAGAAATGCATTTTTCCAGATAAACACTAAAAAAATAAATATTAACTGTATCTCTTATAGGTTCTTGGACTTTTACTCATGGGATTTGGTGCATGCCTTCTATTATACAGAAACAATTTTTTGACTATTTTGGGTATGTATTTAGTTTTCTTTTGCTTTCTCAGAAACATGCATAGACTTTTAAATATTTGTGTATTGGATTTAATCAGCAGGTGGCAGTATGACACTAGAATTCAGTAACTATAGGGCAGGCTTCCCTCCGAAGGTATTTTTCAGCTTATTTTTGTAAGAAAAAAAAGAGATAAGGAACTTTTGCTGGACAAGAATACTAAGAGAAGGGAGCAGATGAAGAGTTTGTGTAATAACCTTGGACCTTTATAAATTTGTAGATTTAAAAGGCAGTAAACAGATACAATCTGTAGTTTCCACATCCCTTCCAAACCAAACCAATCCAAGTGAATTCTGACTCATGGTGCAGAACAGCATAGAGCGACCTATAGACCTTTTAAAGGATGTAATCTGGAAGGAGGCTGGCCGGCACGTCTTTTGCATGTAGAGCAGCTGGTGGGTTGAAGACCCTGACCTTTGGGTAGCAGCTGAATATCCAGCCAAGGCTGCATCAGGACACCATTTCCATAATTCTCAACCCTACTCCCAATTTAAGGAATATCTTTGGAAACTCACCATGTGCTCTCACCATCACAGGATCCTAAACATAAATGTAAAACACTAAAAATACTTTGAGCTGACTAAGATTCATAGCAATCATATAAGACAAAGCAGAACTGCCCCAGGGAATTTCCCAGACTATGCATTTGTATGGAACTAGACTGCCACATCTTTCTCCGGTGGAGTGGCTGGGGCATTCGAACCGCCAACCAGTCAGTACCAGACCCTGTGCTTTTAACCCCTCTAGCAGCAGGACCATTATTAAAGTGTAATATTCCTGAAATATGAACATATGGATAGATTAATAATTGATTTTAATTTCATAGAGAAATGTCTACTTTTCCCTTATTTTCTGCATTTTGCAGTATGTTGTGATGGCTGTGACTTTCCTATAGGATTACTAAGTTGAGGGTTATTTCCACATCAGTAGCTTACAATGTTAGGAAAAAGACACACCTGTGTTTTTATCAAAGACACTGAAAATCAGAGATGATATGACAGTAGTCAAAAAATACCATCTGGGGGCTGAGCCCCGGTGGTGTAATGGTTGTGCGCGGGACTACGGTCCACTGGGATGGAGGTTCGATTCCAGCTCCACGGAGCAAAGGCTGGGCCTCCTACTCCCACCACCTCAGGGCAGCGATGCCCCCCCCAAAAAAAATACCACCTGTGGGCCAAATATAGCTACTATCTATTTTTGGTAAGTGGCAGCAGCCATACCATGTCTCTGACATGTTGCTTAGGACTGCTTTTGCACTGTAGAGGCAGGGTTGTCTGGTTGCAGCAGAGAGTACAATATATGGCTCACAAAGCCTAAAATACTTTCTTGCCTTGTGCAGAAAAGTTTGTCAACCCCTGTTCCAAAGTGAGTATATGCTATTGCTTAGTGCAAATGAACAATAGTAACTTAATAGAGAATTCTCCAGTAGTTTCTGAAATTCCTTCAAAGATTCACTGGCCTTTTGTTCCTTATGATTTTTTTTCAGGAATTTTTGTCTAACATATAGCTTTGAAAGATAGCCATGGTATATTTTGTGCAATAAATTGTGCCCCTCTACAGAATGTATTTTGAAATCCTACCCCCAACTTTTGTATTTATAAATGTGAGCATAAGCTAAAGAAGATGTTTCCTTGGAATTGTTAGGACCACAGTCGAGTGGGTCCTAAACCTAATCACACTAGAGGCATTAAAAGATCAGAAGAGACACAGACAAACCCAGGAGGCGGGGGGAAGATGGGGAGACAAATGTATCTCCAAACTGAGGGAACTTTATTGTTAGAAACCACTAGAAACTGAAATCCAAAGGAAGCCACTGCTCTGGAGGCCTTAAGCTAGATGAAAATGACTAGTTTCTTGAACTATGAAAAGGAGCCCCAGACTTCAGAATCATTAGTTTGACTTCACCAGCTGCTACAAGGAATAAAACTGTTCATGCGTGACATGGAACCCAATAGAAATGCTTTTTTGGCTTATCCTCATACAGTGTGAAGAGGATCTTTTAGTAATCAGCTCGGAGTGTTATACAAAGGACACCTAATTTACATATTTGGTACATAGGGATTTGGGGGATGAATAAATATAAATGAGTGTTTGAAGGCTTCCACAGAAGAGGTCACCCGCTGGGGGTGAAGGGTATTTTAACATAGATGACAATGAAAGTAATAAAAAGGTAAAAGTCTTAGCTTCTCTATCATATCAGAAAAGTTAGAAAGGTTGTTACTGAGAGTAAGAGGAACTAGAATGGCGTAAAAATAGAAGATGAAGAGAGTGCCCTGGTGGTTTGGGGAAACCTTGGTTGCTATATTTATATAACTTCATACGTTATTTTGTGTTCTCACAGAGGAAAAGACTCACTTGATAACATGTCTTGCCCAAATACTGACTGCAACTGGATCTGCTACTGTTCTTCTTTGTCTATTGGGTTATCTGGGAATTTACAAAGAAATCAGATGGCTCCTAATTCTTGTACGTATTTCTTGGCTGACTTAGAGTTAAAAATGCTTAAGGTTCACACAAATGAGTATGAATTATTTATGTCACCTTGGGAATGCAGCATAATGTGTCTTTGTAACTGAAGTGAAGCACCCTCACAGAATTCATTTTTAGGTATGTAATTTCTTAAGTTTTCAATGCAAGAAATCAGGTACTCAGTATTGCAAACTTAGGTATTTAATTTTTCACACAGAGTTAGGAAGTATCATCTCCTATGGTGAACTACAATTAATCAAGTCTAAGAGTGTGAAGAGAAAAATCAGAATGAAGTGTACTAATGTCAATGAGCACTATAGCTTACCAAAGAAAAAGAAATATATCCTGTAGTTAGCACATTTTCTCCCTAAGGATATGCGATGTGGGAAGCTAAAATATAACCGAGATCACAATCTATCATTTGATAGAGAACAATAGTTGCTGAGACAGCAAGATTCTGGCATTTGGCTAGCATACTATCTCCCTTAGGCACGCAATATGAAAAGATAAATTCTAATAGAAATATTGACTTGAATGAGAAATTTACACTACATGTGGCAACTACACAACTCACAAAATAAAATACAATATAGCTTTAAATTTTTATTTTCTTTTATTCAAACGAATGTTCATTAATGCCCCTCTCTTATAAGTAGATAGTAAATCCAAGCACAGTCATTTTGCTCTTGACCTTTTTTCAGGAAGATGCAGGAGAACTTGACTCTGTGTAGTACTTAATAAGCTCTTGTCACTCCTTTAGCCTTTTATTAACACTGGCACAGTCACCTTCCCAGACCACATGGTCTCTTCAGGTTTTCTCATTCTGCTGTTCGAATGGCCGAATATGGTATAGGCAGAGATACTCGTCACTCAGTATGTTCCTACGTCTGGCACATCAGAAGCTCTCTAGCAAATAGATTTCTCCAAGACACAGAGACCTCTTCTATGACTTCGCAACTAAAGGGGCCATTCGTGGATGACCTAGAGATTATATGTTGACTATTGTTAGTTATTCTTACCGGTTACTCATCTCCCAACCAATGTCTTCGAGTCTTTTTAGTCTAATAATGTACTGTATTTTTATTTCCTTGAAAATATTTCCCACTCTTCTCACATCTTGCCTTCTTTTTCAGGGACATTTTGTCAATTGGCTTAAAATTGTGGAGATGAAATAACACAAAGGAAATGTCTGGTGGAAAGTCTTTATTGCCTCCCCATCACAAGTTTTACTTTAGGAACAGAAGGCAGAGGTTTTTCTAAGCATAAAGCTGGGAGTGAGAAGGGAAAAATAAAGCAGAAGACTACAGGGAGAACGAAAAAAAACATGCACTGCTCTAAAGTGTTTCTTTCATGAGTTCCAGTGATCATTGGTTTGCTCTAATTAAGGAATATGGACTTTAGGTTGGACTGTGGTGTGAAAATTCAAGCTAGAGCCACCTAATATGTCTTGAATTCTGGATACTCCATGCAAGAACGCTGTCAAGCTTTATCCTTATACTATCTTTTCCTAAATTACTTTGAACTTACCTATACTTATCTGATGAACTCATTTTACTTTTCACAATGTTTAGCTTGTATATGTAAGTGGCTAGTGGAAACCTTATGACTAGTAAATAAACTGTTTCAGATGGTGCAGGAAGCTGAATCCTGTAGGTTGAAGGCACTCAAAATATGACTGCAAAGGGGTAAATCCTCAAAATAGAGTTAATTTTAATGACGTGGATGCAATAAAGCTTGCAGGATCTTCATTTGATGATGTCACTATTTCAAATGAGAAGAAGCAGTAGCAGGGGTCCATTAATAAGTGGAACACGGAATGTGCAAAGTACAAATCTAGGATTAGTTAACCCTAAGGAAAATGAAATGGAACACATGAAGATGGATATGTAAGCATCTGTGAGCTCTAAGAGACTGGTATTTGCCAGAATGGACCTAATAATCATATGATCTATAGTCCTGAGAGTGACAAATTTAATATTCTTTAAAAAGAATGTTTCAAGGCCTATCCTGTAGCATAATGCTATCAGTTATAGGAAAACATATATTTGACTACAAAGAGGAGCAGTTAAAAAGTCAAAATTGTGTACCAACCACTAATGCCAAGTAAGAAGAGACTGAATTTTAGATCATCTCGTGGACCCTAAAACTGGTCAAGGATGCAATAAGATGTATTGATCCTAATTGCGATTGAGATGAGAAAATTGAAAACAAAAAGAACCAGTAGGTGGGGAAAATAGCCTTAGGAGAGAAATTCTACCTAAGATATTAAATGATAGAACTTTACAAAATAATTTACCTAATTGTCAATACTTTTATATAACAACATAATCATTGACTATACATGAGGTTATTGCCAAATGCAGACACAGAAATTAAAATTAGAGTATATTTGTAGTAAATTAAATTAGAGTATATTTGTAGTAAAAATAGGAAGTGATGGAGAAATTTAATTACATCAGTCAGAACAAGACCAAGACCCAGCTACATAAGAGGCTACAGTTGTGCATTTGCAAATTTGAGTTGAAGTGGAAGAAAATTCAAGCAAGGCTGCTTTTTTTTTTTTTGACTCATACAGCACTCATCATAATGTATACATACATACATACATACATACATACATACGTTGTGTCAGTAGTTACATCTTTTCTGGGATGGGG
>PVJH01033418.1:0-21579 GCA_004026705.1 Nesogale talazaci
CCCCTCACCTGACAGCCCCCAGGAGCTGGGCCTTGGATCTGGAGAACAGCACCCCGGCCAGGCGCCTCAGCTCCCCCTGCATCCAGCGCAGGTCTGCCGGAGCGCTGGGCAGCCAGGTCACCAGTCTGGAGGACAGGATTGTGTCAGCTTTGCAGGCCAAGCCCAGCAAGCCCACCCTCCAGACCCAGGAAGACCACTCCCATCTCCCTAGATGTCCTGACGCTCTCTCCTCTCCTCAGGCAATGCGGTTCCTAAATCAGTCATCTGAACCTGACCCTCTCAGACTCAAAACGACCCAGATGGCTCCTGAAAACCACCCAGAAGGCCAGAGCCCAGGCACAAATCTGTATGTGCCCCAGCAGAGGCGGGTATGCACATCTCCCTGTAGAGACCCTGCTCCCAGCGTAGCAGCCACACAGTCATTCAGTCACCCAGACAAAGGCCTGCATGGATGCTGGAGGACCCCCGGCCAGGGCAGAGAGCAGCCAGGTCCCCAGTGGCTCTGCCCACCACCTCCTCTGCCACAGCCCTGGACCTCACCTCCTGGACCGGAAGAAGACATACTCCACGGGCAGCGTGTAGGGCAGCAGCAGGTACGTCATCACCTGCCCAGGGCTCGACCGCCAGAAGCGGGCCCACAGGGTGGACTTCTGCCTGCATGCCTTCCTCAGGGCTGCAAGAGAAGCCAGCACATGACCCCACCCACCCGGCATTAACCACCCGGCACCCACCCAGCTGCCCCTGTCCCATGGCCACCACCTCCAAAGCCATGAGTTTTGGAGAGTCAAAGTTAACTGCCCACACAGCGTCCTCATCAACCTTCCTTGAGTCCACAAGTCCCTGTGTCTCCCTGAGCTCGGAGCCCTCCCCGTGCAGTGGGTGTGATGGGCAGATGGGGTGGCCCCCAAAGTAAGCTCGCCATAACAGATTGACCATAATCCCTAACCTTACATGGATCCCAACTTCCTAACCCTAAACCAAATCCCTAGCCTACATCAATACCCGCGGCCACCCAGAATCAAAGTTTGACCACCCCAGGACCTTTGCATGTGCTGCGCTCTCTGCTCAGACTTCCTTCCCCATCTCTGCCGACCAATGTCTCCTTTTCTATCTCCCATCAGTGCCTCTCAAGCCAGCTGTGGTAGTTATGTAACGTCATGGCCAGTTGGAGATATAGTAAAGTGCAGGGTGGCATTCAACCTTTCAGTCAGATCACAGCCTGATGGAGCCTCCTTGTGGGCATGGCCTTCTCATCGGCAGAGTCCAAGGAACCTCCTCCTCTTTGTCTCTCTCTTACTTCACGCCCCTGATTGATGGTCACTCTGGAAGCTGCGGGAGCCCTGCTCACGCCCTGGGATGGTTCATCAACTTTGGATCCACATACTTCTGCATCCACCAGCCTGCGCTCTTCCTGCATTTTGCATCATTGCCTGTGGCTGCTTTAGGCACAGACAGAATTCAGAACTACTGTCAGACTCACAGACTTGGCTTGGACTGGACTGGGATGTGTTCTTGATATAAAATTACTTCTTAATGTAAAGCTCTCCCTTACACATGTATGAATGTCACTGAATTTGTTCCTCTAATCAGCTCGGCCTATCACACCAGCCCTCCATCAGCCTGGCATGTCCCAAGGGCCCCTGTCCTCTCCTCTCACTGCATCTGTGATACTGAAGGTCCCTTAGCAAGAGAGGACACAGACTGGTTCTGAGCAGAACTAATCCCAGGTTGTCATTTGGTAGCTAGGTGGCCCTGACAAGACACATAGCCTCTCTGTGCTGGGATCTCCTTATCCGTACATGGGGACAATTCAGAGTGCTGTTGGGAGGAAGCAGAGTCCATGTCCACCTTGGGGGCCACAGAATGCTTCTCACTGGCCCTGCAGGGAGCTGGGCACTGAGCAAGGGCCTGCCTCTCTTGGGCCACTCTCTTTGGGTTCAAATCCCAAGGGTAGGCTCTCAGCTCTGGGATCTCGTGTCCTCTGCAGTAAAGGGTTAAGAACAACAGCACATCATGCCTGGGCTGGGCTGTCAATGACGCCATGTTGGCCATCTGCGGCATGCACTCCATAGGTGCTCAGTAAAGAGGCTCCCTGCCGCATGGTCTCCTGGGGCAGTGTCCCGGTCCTGGCCCCTGGGGAGGCACTTGGTAGATGAGCAAGGTGGGCAGGGCAGTACCAGCCTCCAGTTCTGGCGAGAGCTCCTCAAAGTTGGGCACATCCTTGACCAGCACGTTGGGCACCTCCCTGTTGCCAGGCAACCCTGCCTTCCTGTTCTCATCACAGGCAGCATCCTGGGGGCCTTCAGCAGGGGCCAGATGTTCCTTAGATGCCAAAGTCCACAGTATGGGCTCCTTGGTGAGTCCTGTGCCGGGAGTGGAGGAGAGGGGAGGTGGGGATGACCACACAGCGCGTGCCCAGTTTCACCCAGCTGCCCTTGCCATCTCAGTCTATGCCCCCCACCCCCAGCCCTGGGACCTGTCTGCTATAGGTGCACTCCTGACTCATCCCCAGAGCTCCTTCTGCTCTCCCTGCTCCTGTCCCCTGATCGCTTTCTAGTGGAAGGGGGGTTCGAGGTGGGGGGTGGTTGTCACTCATTCTGAGGACAGGGACCAGGGTTCAAATCTTAGCTCTGCCGCCTGTAAAGATTGTACCTGAAATCCTCAGCGCCTCACTTTCCTTTCTGTGTATGTGAGGCAGGCTGGGGGTGGAGAGAGGGGATGTGGGGTGATGAAGGGGAAGAGGGAGACTTGCTTTAACACAGGTGTCCTGAGGGCCTAGGGAGGTCACATGGAAAGCTCTAGCAGACCTGGGCATGCCTAGGTTCCTGCCACTCTGGTTGGTCCAGACCGTCACCAGGGGTGGGCTCCTGGGGACAGGTTCTGGTGCCTGAGAACCTGGGTTGGACTCTGCCACTTTGCAGATCCCTGTCCTGAAGGTGCCACCCACTTTCCCGGGTCAGGTCTCTCTGGCCCCCCCCATCGCCTGACCCTGACTCTCTCTTGCTCACTCCTCTCTCATGTATGCATGTCTTCACACATACATGTGCGTGCTAACATACACATGTAATGCATGCATAGCAACTGACAATACACACACGCATGCTCATACCATATATCTGCACATACCCACTCACTCTCACACACGATCACACACACACACTCTCACACATATTCACATATACACACTCACATGCACTCACACACACTTACACACATAAACATGTACACAAGTTCTCTTTTGATGATCACCTCAGCTCTCCCTTCCTCTACCTGGATGTCCTCCTTGACCGCCTCCCAGCTGCCCCACACTCCCCACAGCCAGTCCATGGAGCCCTCCTTCCCCACACCCTCCCCCGATGGTCAGTGGATCTGTCCCTGTTTGCAGTTGGAGCCCTCCCAGGTGCCCAGGATCCTGCTAAGACAGGCACAGGGCAGAGAAGGGAGGGAGCCCAGCTCCCCAGATGGTCCAATGGCCCAGAAGCAGCACCCCCTGGTACACACAAGTTTGCATTGCCCACGTGTGTGCAGTCAGTGACCCAGAAGGGCTGCACCTACCCTGCCTCTCCAGGAACCTCAGGGTGTCCAGGTAGCCTTGTCTGCATATGTCAGCCACTACCTGACAACACACAGGGAGTATGGACGTCAGTGCCTGTCCCCATCTGTCCTCAATCAGAGGCTTCAGCTCAGCTTCCACTCCCTCAGTGACCCCTCAAGTAGGACTCAAGTAGGACTCAGGGGGCTGGAGGACTGCAGGAGAGAACCCCATATGGTGTTTCTTTCAGCACCCCCATTTCACTCCTGGCCCCCAACCGCTTGGTCAGGACACCTGGATCCAGCCTTGCCGTGTGGAGGGTGGGACCATCGGCCTGCCCTGCGAAGGTTGGGACACCCTCTTAGGTGGCTGGTCCTTGTACCCTTCATGTTTGTGTCCAGGGCCAGTCCGAGAGGGGACGAGCATACCAGGATTCAAGCCCCGCCCACCCCACCAGAGCCCCGCCCACCTAGAGGTTGGCTTCCCTGGCTGGGAGACCCACGATGGCCAGAGTGGAACCCCGTTTCCCTGTCTATAACACGTGCATCTACTGGGGATTGTGGGGAGGAACTCCAGCAGTGAACATGATGCTGGATAGTAAACACGGACCTCCAACACAACCATGAAAGGAGTCGGGGGTGGGGGCGGGACATGGGCAGCTATGAAGACAGAATGGGGTCCCCTTACTCTTTTTCTAGAAAGGCCATCAAACGACAAAGCAATGGTCACGGCGATGACCTCACACACATCACAGCTGAGTTATGCTCCGATGGCTAGCTGTTCAGAAATAGACCACCACGCCTTTCCTCTCAGTACCTCTGGGCAGACGGGAAGCGCCCATTTTTCATTGAGCTGCTGGGCAGATAACCAGGGGGTGAAGAGCCTGGCGGCTGGTGTGAACAGAATCATGCCTGCCCACCCCCCACCTCAACGTGCTGTCAATTGGAAGTCTGTATCAGTGATACTGAGCCCTGGGGGCAGAGCGGGGTCCCTATTGGCCTGGTAACGACAAGGTTAACCATTCAGATTCGCCAGCTGCAAAAGGAGGGGGGAGGACTCCTTGTCCTAGATGGTGGCAATGGATTGGAATCAATTCAATGGCAGTGAGCTTGGCTTTGGTTTATGTACGGAGACAGTGGGTGTCCCTGTGCTGGTGGTTCCACCTGGGGAGGATGTCTCTGCTATATTAACGAGGCCATGTGAGTGTGTGGGTGCCTGGCTGGCCTGGGCAGACCTACCTCGGGGCTGGGTGGACACAAGGCATAGTACGACCGGACTGCATTCCTCTGGTACAGCTGGAACTTGTTCCTGATGGCTCTGGGCTCATGCATGCCTGCCAAGGGGCTCTGGGGGCAGATGTCCAGCTTCCCGGGAAAGGGGGACACAATGATGGTGGACTTCTTGTCTTCCATGGGGAACATGTTGCTAAGAGCTCCGTCAATGTAGCGCTGCAGTGTGGGGTGTAGGGTCAGATGGGAGGTGCTGCCCTCTGGACTCCCCTGTCCACTCCCTAGCACCTCCCAGAGACACCGGCAGACAATGGGTGGCAGCTGCTCACCCTCCAGCTGCCCCAGGGTCACTGGGTCCATTCTGGCCAAGGATGCTGGCCACAGGGGTGGGAACAGGGTGTGTCACATAGAAGGTGTCTCTGAGCCCGGGGCATGGGCTCAGGGCCACCCCTCCTTGGTTCACGCACCTCTCCTCTGAATTCCGGAGGGATCACCCCGAAGTACAAAGGGAAGTAAACGGAACAGATGACCGCCTGGGAAGACAAGGGTTTAGAGCAGTGCAGTCACGTCTGTTTTGTTTCCTCCGAGCCGCTGTGGCCACATCTGTCTCTCTTCCCCAAACAGCCCCTGTCGTGATGTCAGCATGACCCATCTCGTGCAGACCCAAGGGAGCTGGGACCAGAGGACATCATGAGCCCCCTTACACAGATTGGAGCCGGGGCCTGGGTTAGCAGCCATCCTCTCTCTGCAAAAAGATGCCCTTCCACCCCAGAGACTGGCAAGAACTACATTTCCGAAGGCCTACGCATCAGGGAGGGACACCCCACTGAGCTCTGCCGATGGGTCTCTGAGGCGGTAAACCTCTGAGGAAGCTGACAGTCTGGGAACTGCCCCCCTGCAGACCATCCTAGCACCTGCCACCTCCCGCAGTGGATTAGCACTGAATGCCCACTGTGTGACCCGCAGAAGTCTGCACTGCCCAGTCGCATGGCCCTGAAGGAGCAGAGGCCAGGCATGAGTATCTCCCCAACAAGCTGGGGTCCCCACCCCCACTGGGACACGCACCCTTGTGGCCACTGTCTGTTTCCTCCTTTGGAGCAAACCGAGGAGCCGGCAGCTGCTCCCCCTCCCACCTGTGGGGCCCTTGCCCCTGGAAGCTTCCCTACCCCTGCTCACCTGGATAAGCTCCTCCCGGGTGGCGAACTCGGTGACGATGACGTTCTTGCCATCCGGCCAGCGGGTCAGCGAGATGCCCAGCTGCTTCGAGGCCAGGATGTGGGCATCGGGGGGCAGGTTCTCGCGCAGCTGCTCTCTGATGTGCTCCATGGGGTTGAAGGCCGGGTGGAAGACGCCCAGACTCAGTTGGTGAATCAGCTTGATCATGCCCAGGACTTGGGCACAGTAGTATTCTGAGGGGGGCCGTTAGGGGATGCTTCTCAGATGGACTGTCCACATCTCTGCTAGCTGGGCAGCCTCCTTCCACGGGCACCAGAGTTGCCCTCAATGTCTGTCTATGGCCCTGGCCTCAAATTTTGTGCCCACCTCCCCACCCCCCCCCCCTCCCTTCCCCAGGAACCCTGAAACACCTTTCTGGGCACAGAGCTTGGGTCCCTCCTCCGGGGAAACGGTGGCTCTGTCCCCCAAACGGAGGTTATGCTGGGACAGGGTCCAGGTGGCACCCCGAAGACACGGCCCACCCCTTCACAGCCTCCTGCCCTAGAAGCCCCGCAGCAGCAGGGTTTGGCGACTGGGGCCTCCTCACTTCCAGACCCCCAGGGACAGACTCACCAAGGGACGCATTGCAGACACAGCAAACCGCGCTGAGCGTTCCCGCAGAGGTGCCATAGAAACGGCGGGTGCCGGAGAAGACGCGGGGGGCGCGCTCCCTCAAGCACTGCGCCACGGCCACCTGGTAGAGATTCAGGAAGCCCGCAGCTGTAAAGCACACGCTCCAGCTGCCACCCTCCTCGAAGGACACCATGGCGGGGAGCAGGCGTCCGGGCGCAGGGTGGGCTGAGGGGATGGATTAGAGCCTTATGGACCCGGGAAGGGACTTCGATGGCTTTGTAGCCTTCTATGGCCGCTGCCCCGCCCTGCATTGCCTCACCAGCCAGTAAGATCCCGGTGGGAGTTGTCTTCTAACAGGTGTGCACCAAGTGCTCCCAGGCTGGCTCCAGGCTGGGGGTGCCCTTTGGTCTCCGGATGGCCTTCCCAGGTCACCAGAGTCCTGACAGAGCTTTCCCACTGCCCAGGGGCCCACCGTGAGAAGCTGGACGTGCTCCCTGAGGCTCCACCCAGACGGGGTGCACTGAAGCAGGGGGTGAGTGGCTGGGGGCGTTGAGTGCCTTCCGGTGTGCCTTACCCCCCCCCCACTTTTAGAAAGTCCCCAACACTTCACCAAGCCGTGCACGTGCCGAGGCAGTGGGCCTACGTTCACACGCTGACACTGAGCCCAGAGGCGCTAAGAGGCTGGCCCAAGTGTCCCATGTCCAGAAGCATCTTGAGCTCCTGGGCGGTTCCAAGGCCCAAAGTTAGGCCAAGCTGTGCCTGGCAGTGAGGCAGTGGGACATAGGGCTCGAGCCAAGGCCGTATGTATTGATAAGGGGGAGGAGGCTTTCTGATGCTGCAGTTGCGGGGTCTGTATCAGGCTATGTCTGTGGGTACATCTTGTCTTTCCCAGATCCGCCTCCTGGAACACTGAGGGAAGAGGCTGTACAGGCACAGCCCTGAGAGATACGTTCTGTGAAGGAGCTGTGTCCTTTGGAGAGATAAACTTGGTGAAATGCCAGAGGCAGGGGTTGCAAAGTTCAGCAGGTTGTTCCTCTTCTTGTGAGGCTGGTGCAAAGGGGTGCAAGGGGCTGCCTGGCCTGATTCGACCGCGGTCCAAACATGTCCCCCCTCAGGAGAAAAGAAGTGGAGAGAGTGTGCTTCCTTAAAGGGTTCAGCCTGGCAAGGGCAGGTGGTCGTTCTACCCTGCCCTGTAGGGGGGTACAACTCGACGTGGACTTAACTCACAACACCCACTGAAAGTTGACATCTCACCATTACCGGGGTTCACCTTGCTCTGCTATTAGATCACCTCTCTTCATTCTCGCAGCAGCCTAATGAAATCAGTGGTGTTTCAAGTGGTTCCTGAATGAGGGGGAGTCAGAGTGTATTGCTGTGAGATCATAGACACGTTCAGGAATCTCAGATAACACCACGTGAAACCACTGCTTCTCAACAGTGACTTCCCACCCACCTCCAACCCCCCAATCCCCCGTTCTAGACCCTTCTGAAACCATGCTTCTATTTTGACCGAATTCTGAGCTCTTTCATCGCCGCTCTCCGACTGAAAGTGTGCCCCTTGTCCACATTCTTTGGATCACCCAGACAAAACACAATCTGAAGCTGTAAGATCTGGACAGAAGGGTGGGCAGGGTAACGTTTCCCAATGGCAGGTTTGGAACACAGCCCTCACTAGCCTGAATGAAACAGGAAATGCATCGTCAGGATTAACAAAAAAAAAAAGTCTTCAGTGCAATTTCCCAGACTGTTTCCTCATGAATGCAGCCTTCAATTTTCTGCAGACTTCTCCTTATGCCACTCAAAGAAAACTTTACTCAAGCAAAAGTCAACCTCTCTGCCAGGGAGGCCTTTCTTAACTCAGAGTGGCCCCGGAGGATGAAGCAGAATTGCTCCTGTGGGTTCCGAGGCTGCACATCTTTCTGGGAGTGGAAAGCCTCGTGGTCCTTCCTCCGGCAGAGTAGCTGCTGGTTTCAAACTGCTAACCCAGATCACTTACAAGCAGCTGATCTTGAATAAAGCCCTGGAGGCGCATGACATGGGGATGACAGCGTCTCCTCAGCAATTGGTGCGGGCCCAATTGGATTTCCATGTGCAGAAGAAGGAATAGGCATTCGAGACTCAGATGTAAGTCTTTGAGCCATAAAAATCATTGGTGAAAAAAAAATAAGGGCACAGTTTGGTACCCCCAACAAGGCACAAACACATTAGCAGGCAGAGTGAATAACACACACTAGAGGCTCGAGACCTCCTAAAAATTCCCATTTGTGTTGAAAGAATTCATCCCAAAAGTGCAAGGAGAACTCACAGCCTAAGGGGGGGGGGTGTAGGGGGAACCAAAAATACTTTGACAATGATAGAATGGATCAAGGACTAACCTTACAAATCAACAGCAAACTGCAACACCTCCATAAAACAGAAATAAATCGTGCAATTAAAAAATGGCCAGAAGATATAGGTAGGTTGTTCACCCAAGAGACGCTCATGAGGTCAACAAATGTCGGAAGAAATACTCAAGGTAACTAGCATGGGAGAGATGCAACCCAAACAGATGAGGAGAGACCCCTCACACATGTGCTGATCACAGCTTTTAAAAATATGCTTGAAAAGTATTGCATGCTGGACAGGGTGTGGAGAGACCAGGACCCCCATGCACTGCAGGTGGGGTGTGAAGACTGTGAAAGCTCTGTGATAAAGAGTTGGTCACTTCTTCAAATGCATGGTGATATGAATACCAAATGACCCAGCAGTCTCTGTACTTAGTACATACCCTAATGCTATAAAGCCTTTTTTTAAAAAAAGCAGAAGCACACAACTATTCATCGCAGCACTCGTCATAAGAGGATGAAGCTGGAAACAACCTAAATGCCTTTTGGTGGAGGACTGGGTAAATAGAGGCTGATACACACACACACAGTGGACTGCTACACATTCGTGAAGCATACTGAGGAAACCACCAGGACAAAAAAAACTCATGAGACAGCGCGATGTGGAAGACAGGATGCTGAGCAATCTTAGTTAAGCCCATAAAGAGAAAGCTGTAGGAGACTACAAAAAGGGGGGGGGTCAAGGAATATGGTTTTTATTCCCAAATAAACAGGCTTTGGTGGTTACAGTAAAGCCAGGGGAAGTAGGGAAGCAGCAGCAAAACAATGAATGTGCACATAAATAAAAGAAACTTCTTCTCAATAAGCCCCTCTGTTCATCTTATGTCCTTTGAACTCCCCAAATACAATGGGCAAAACCGGTACTGGCCACTCGGTCTCGAATTTAACGAGCCCAGTCTTGAGCAGACGAAAACTAGCAGCGTTGTCAGTGACCAGTTGGCTTGCCTGATGCCAGGTCTGCAGTTCACACCTGTCAACTGCTCGGCAGGCGGAGGACGTGGGGGACCTGCTGTCACAAACACTGACAGCCTCGGAACCCACATGATCCATCCGACTCTGCCCTGCTGCGGGTGGAGAGTCAGCACTCAACACAACTTGACGGTGACCTCTCCCCTTGCCAGGTGTTCACCTCGTCCCTGGTGTTAGATCATCTCCTTCGATCCTCACACCAGCCTTGTGAGAAAGACAGTCTTACTACTCTAGATGAGGATACTGAGACTTACGCTAAGAACCTTAGTGAGTCAGCCAGTAAGTGGACTCAAAGTCAATCGAAGCCTATGTTGACAAAAAGCATAGACACCTTTTGTAATATCAAAACGGGAATCTTCTCCAATAGGTCAATACACCTCTGAACATGAACACAGTGTTTCCAAATGAATTGGGAGAACTCACATGGGCATGATTCATAATGCACCCCCAATAAAATAATAGGAAGGTCTTTGTAGTGAACCAGGGACATATATAAATCATAGCTATATAAATGGATTTTGAGATCACACTTAAGCATAGCCATAATCTTTTCGTTCTTACGGCATAGCCCTACTTGACGGCCCTCATGAAGAGATCGTTGGATAGACTGAAGCTATAGCAGGGCACAGCCAGATGCTCCTTAGAGCCAGAGAGGGTCAAACGTGCATCACCTCTTTTGACGTGTTGTCATGTTCCTGGAGAAGAACATCATGGCCTTTAAAATAGGACAAAGGAAAAGAATAAGGCAATCGACAAGATGGACTGACACATCGGCTTCAACAATGGGTTCAAACATGGTAATACCACTATTTCATTTAACGGAGGGAAATTGAAAATATTTCCCCCTTGAGCAAGGACCTGACAGGTCGCCCTTTATCATCATTCTTATTTAGTGTAGACCTGGGAGTCATCCAGAGCCACAGGACATCAAAATATATTAAAATCGTCACACTGACACAGAAGAAACACAATTCTATCTGCAAATGACATCATCCTATACATAAAAAGCCACAGAGATTCCATTAAAAAATTGCTGGAACTAATTGAAAAAATGGACAACATTGTAAGGCCATAAAATCAGCGTACATAAATCAGTTTTACTCTTGCACTTTAAAGAAGATGACACCAAAAAAGGAAATTAAGAGCACAATGCCATTGCCAATAATGACCCCCAAAATAAAATATCTAAAAGTAAATCTTAACAGAAAAGCAAAAGACTTATACCAAAAAAGCATAAAAGCCTTATACAAAGAAAACTACAAAATCAAAAGAGACACAAATGGAAATACCCCATGTTCCCAGTAAGAAGAATGTATACAGTGAAAATGTTAATATACTCCAAACACCTTATAAATTCAATACAACTATGATTCAAATCCCAGCATAATTTTTCAAAGAAATAGGAGAATGAATCAAAGCACACTATTTAAAAAGCAAAGTAGAAGGTCTTTCATTCCCAGACTTTAAAACCTACCATCTAGCTACAGTGATCCAGACAGCTGGTACAATGATACACAGGAAGACCAATGGGTTAGAATTAAGAACCCAGGGATACAACTAAGTATCTGCAGACACCTGATCTTTAAGGAGACATGGCTAAAGCACATTCAGTGAAGAAGAGATAGCCTTTTCAAGAAAATGATAGTGGAAAAAATTGGATCTCCATCTGGAAATAGACCTATCCCTCACACCATGTACAAAAGTAAACATCAGATGAAGTAAGACCTAAATATAAACCCTAGAACTATAAAGACCATCGATGAAAAAAGGACAAACTTGGAGTCCTTGATACAAGGCATAAATACGAATAAAAATGCCCATGGTATCGAAGACAAAATAGAGGACTAGGCCCTTCTAATAATGAGATATGTATGCTCATCTAATGATGTCATCCAAAGAGTTAAGAGAGGCCCCATAGACTGGAACCACCACTTGTCTGTCACACTGTGGTGACTTGTGTGCTGCTGGAGGCTGGGTCACCGGTAATTCAAACGTCGGCAGGCTCACCCAAAGTGGACAGCTTTGAATGGAGCTTCCAAACTAAGTACAGACAACAAAGGAGTACTGACTCGGCTCCCCGCTTCAGAGGAAGAAGCTGCTGAAACCTCATGCTTGGCTTGGAGGAATTTTCAAACACTGAAATCCTAAACAAAGGAAGCAGAACACTGTCGAAGATGCTGCCAGAGGATGGGCCCCTCAGGTCTGAGGGCACTCCAAATGTGACTGGGGTGTGGGGGGGGTGTGTGAGGGAACAGGTTTTCTTGCAGGGGAGTCGGCCATGGTGATGTGATTTGGGTAAAGCCTGTTGGAGGGGCGTCTTCGGATCTGCATTTCCTGATGAGGTCTGCCTCAAGGTAAAGAGAAACAGCTGCACAAATCTAATGATGGAAACTTGAAATGTGCAAAATACGAGTTAAGGAAAGTTGGAAATAGTCAAACATGAACTGGAATGCATGGAGAGGGGTATCCTAGGCATTAGTGAGCAGAAATTAATGGATAGTGGCCATTTTGAAGCTGAAAATCATATGATTTTCCACGCCTGGAGTAATACAACCAAGAGAAACGATGTGGTATTCATTGTCAGAAATGATCTTGTGAAGTCCATCGTGAAATATAACACTGCTTATGATCAGGTTACATATATCCACCTTCAAGGAAATTCAATCAACATTGCTTTAATTCAACTTTATACACCAACCACAAAAGCCAGTGAGGAGGACATTGAAGAATTCTACCAACAACTTCAGTTAGAAATTGATCAAACATGCAACCAAGATGCATTGACGATTATTGGTGAATGGAATGCAAAAATTGAAGAAAGAACACTAGTTGGGAAAGGTGGAGTAGAGTATAGAAAGGAAGCTGGAGCTTGCATGATAGAATTTTGCAAGACGACCCACGTGGTCATAACAAACACCTTTCAACAATCCCAAAGGAGAACATACACATGGACTTCCTCAGCTAGAAATCAAATTAGCTACATGTGTGGGAAGACTTGATGGAGAAGTCAATATCAGTATCACTGGGTGGGAGGATGAGGAAGGGAGGAGGGAAGAAAGCTTATTTATACCAAGGGCTCAAGTAGAAAATGATGATGGCAACAAATATGTTTGATACAATTGATGTATGGAATGTCCTAGGAGCTGAAAGAGCCCCCAATGAAATGATTTTTTAACAATGGAGAGAATACATAGAGTGGCTGTACCTAAAAGAACTAATCACCAGGCCGCCATGGTAGGAGGTAGTAGATGAACAAGAACCAATGGTGCTAAATAATGAAGTTCAAACTGCACTGAAGGCATTAGCCAAAAACAAGGTTTTAGGAATTGATGTGATATCATCGAAACATTGTAGCCAGCTGAAGAAGCGCTGGGAGCCCTCACTTATCTCTGCCGGGAAATTTAGAAGACAGCTACTTGACTTACTGACAGGAAAAAAATCTCTATCTGTGTCCATCACAAACAATGGTGACCCAGCAGAAGGCTCAAGCTCTGGAAAAAAAAATATCATTAATATCACACTTACGTAAAATTTGCTTAAGATCATCCAACGATAATTGCAGGAGCACATTTTGAGAAAACTGCCAGAAGTTCAGGCTGGATGGAAAAGAGGATGTGGAAAACAGGATATCATTGCTGATGTCAGACGGACAGTGGCTCGAAGCAGAGACCACCAGAAAAGTTTCCTGGTTTCAGTGACTGCACAAAGGCATTTGACCGTGTGGGTCATACTAAACTATGAGTAAGATTGCAAAGAATGAAAATTCCAGAATTCTTTATTGTGCTCATTCAGAGGTTGTACATGGATCAGGAGGCAGTGGTGCAAACAGGACAGGGGCCTACCACATGGTTTAAAATCAGGAAAGATGTGCCTCGGGCGTGTAACTGAACCACCACACTTGTTCAGTCTGTGTGTAGAACAAATCAGTAGAGAAGCTGGATGGTGTGAAGAAGAGTGAGGCACCAGGATGGGAGGAAGGCTTCTTAACAACCTGAGAGATGCGGGTGGCATGACCTTACGTGATGAAAGGGACGAGGACTTGAAGCACTTGCTGTTGAAGGTCAAGGACAGTGTGGATGACAACTCAATATATGGAAGACTAAAATCCTCACAAGTGGGCCAATAGGTAGCGTCGTGATAAATGTAAAAAAGTCTGAAGCTGTGAAGAATTTTGAACCCACAAGCAATATCCGTGGAAGCAGCAGGTGAGAGATGAAAAGATGTGTTTCACCAGATGTCTTTAGAGCGCTGAAGAGCAAGGAGGTCACTTTAAGGCTTAAGGTGCACCTGACTGAAGTCGTGGTATGCTCCACTGCATCATACACATCGGAAAGTTGGACGATGAATAAGGAACACCGTAGAATTGTTGTATCTGAAATATGGTGCTGGAGAAGCATATTGAAAGCACCATAGACTGCAATAGGGAGAACCGATCTTTGTTAGAAGAACTAAGGGCAGAGCGCTCCTTAGACACTTAAACACGTTGGACGTATTGTCAGGAGAGACCAGCCCCTGGAGGAAGACCTCATGTCTGTTAAAGCGGAGAGGCAGTGATAAAGTGGAAGGCCCTTGATGATGGATTGGCACCATGGCTGCAGCAATGGGCTCAGGAATAGGAACAATTTGCTTGTGTTTTTCAACATAAAGCAAACCAAAATCACCACAGTTGGGCCAATGTCCGACACCACGATAAATGGAGAAAAGATGGATGTGGTCAAGCATTCATTTTACTTGAATACCCAGTCAGCATCCATGGACGCAGTCGTCTAAAGATTAAACCAGTTATGACACTGGGAAAATTTGAGAGTACAAGACTTCTTTATAATGCTGAAGAACAAAGATATCACTTTGAAGACTAAGATACACCTGACCTTAGCCATAGTATTTTCAATGACCCCGTACGCATGTGAACATTGAGCAATGAACAAGGAAGACTTCAGAGAAACTGATGCATTCAAATTAGAATATTGGCAAAAATTCTAACAAAACAAAAATATATTGAAGGTACTGTGAATGACCAGAAGAACAAACAGATCTGAGTGGGAAGAGAAACAACCACGAAGTCCTTTAGAATCCAAGATGATGAAAATTCATTTCCCTTATGGTAGACGTATTATGAGGAGGGACCAGTTCCTGGTGAAGATGTCATGCTTGGTAATGTAGAAATTCACTGGGGAGAAGAAGACTTCATGAGCACAGCAGCAATTGTGAGGATGGTCCAGCACCTGGCAGTGTTTGTTTCTGTTGTACTTGGTGTCTCTAAGCTGAGAGTCAGACCTGACGCATCCACCCCTGACCACAAAAATCCTTCCATGCATTTCTGTCCTTGACTTCATGAGCTACCTACTCTACGTCAACCAAGTTCCTTCCTACCTCTTCCTTAAATTTCCCACCCCTACTCCCTCTCTGATGACAGTAGGCACAACCTCATCATCAATTCTGACCCATCAGTGTCTCCCTCCAATCTGTCTCTCCAGCCCATCCCTCCCCAGTGCTGCTGGAACTGCTCCCTTCCCTCCCCAGAGCATCTAGCACTCATCTAACTTCCTGGGAAGATGCACGCAGGCCTATCCTTGCTCTCTGCCTTGGAAAGAAGGCTCAGGGCTGGGTCACCTCAGTCTCCGCTCTCTCTCTCAGTCTGCACCCTCACCAGAGATCAGAGGAGATCCTGCCAACGCAGTGCTGGAATCCCTAAAAAGTTAGGGTTCCAGTCCCCTCAGAGCCATCTCAGAAGAAGCACGGTGAGCTACTTCCGGAAAAGCACGTGGAGCACGGCTCTGGTCTGAGGCACATGTGTTGGAGATCAGTTCAGCGACGAGGTGATCCGGCAGTAATGTGATGATTGCTATTCGTGATGGAATCTGATACAATCAGCAATTGGTTAAGATTGCTCAACTCTCCTCACCAAAGCTTAGCTTTGTTTGAGGCAAAGTGAGACAATAAAGAAAATGTCAAAATGTAAAAAAAAAAAAAAAAGATTACTCCACTCAGTCCTGAAAAAGAGTCTCCTGGAGTGTGGTCAGTACCACCTTTTATGTCACAAGAAACAAAAGGAGAGGGAAGTGGGCGAAGGAAGAGGAACCTGACTGCCATCCAGGAAGAAGAGCTAGAAGCAGGGCTGGGAATCTGAGCCCAGGACCCTGTGCTGAGACCCTCCTAGACCCAGGGGCAGACTGATACCAAGGCCCTCGTTGTCTCCCAGGAACACTGGATGTACAGATGTTGGAAGGAGACAGACTTTCCCCCAAAGCCTAATGACAAAGAAAGCCTTTCCACAGCTGGTGCCTGATGGGCTTCTTACTCCTGAGAAGAGAGAGAATAATTGTTAGTCTGTTGTGACCAATCCCTTGTGCTATTTCTGTTGTTATAACAGCAACTGATAAGAGACAAGGACACTGTCTCTGCAAAGATCTACCAGGGATTAAGGACCTATGGGTGTAC
The DNA here is from genome assembly GCA_004026705.1 of Nesogale talazaci. NCBI lineage: Eukaryota > Metazoa > Chordata > Mammalia > Afrosoricida > Tenrecidae > Nesogale > Nesogale talazaci. The sequence continues at coordinate 16,344 of PVJH01033418.1, forward strand.
TTGGGGAGGTATTTATTTCATTCCGCACCCTGTGTTTTGCTTCATTTAAGTACTAATTATCTAGAGAGAAGTAAAACAAGCAGAATGCCCCTCTTTACCCAGTTGTGGGATTCCACAAGAGAAGACCAATAGACCCAGAAGTGAACATTATAAACTGTGCATTCCTAGTGCACACGGGTTTGTACGCTAAATTTAGGAGCTTGTATATCTAAACTTACCTAGATGCAAATTCCAACTCCATCACTCATTGGCTGGTGACCTTGAATTATTTAAGTACCTTAGTTTTCTCCTCCAGGAGTCGGCACAACTCTTACAGTGCATGCATGTGGTTCTGAAGTCCATTATAGAGAAATTTGGAAGGATAGGATTCAGATCATGGTGATTTCATTCATTTGTAAAAATATATTCAGAGCTCCCAATTGATTTTTTTCATTGTTATGCAGGACAGAATGGACTCTCTTAGCTCAAAAGTTTGTCAATCCCTGCTCCTCCCCGTGATATGGGAATAATGGCACTCCAAAGAGAAATATCCCTGGTGGCTCTGCGGTTCAGCGCTCTGCCACTCACTGAAAGGTCACTGGTTCAAACCCCTGCCCTCTATGGGAGAAAGCCCTGGAGTCTGAGTCCAGAAAGACAGCAGCCTCTGAAACCCCAAAGGGAAGTTCTCTTCCATTCCAGAAATTTCGACAAGTCAAAATTAAGAAGATACTTAAAGAATCCTATTTTTTAAATTCAACATTTTAAAAGAGCAATTGGCTTCTATGGACTCGAATTGTCTCTTTCACCAATTATTATTTCCCTTTACCTCTAAACATCTCTGAGATTTGAAGATGCTGCTTGATACTGACACTTCATTGATGTAATGTGATTACTTCTCTATGACTCAATCTATCAAGGTGGTTCATATTCTTTTAGTATCATTAGTACATTTGACTTCCAATCATCTAGATCCAGTCTAAACCTAGGAAAGAATAAGTAACCTGAGGAGACACGCAGGCACTAGCCACAGTAAGGCCATCTTGCTGGCTGCTGAATGATCTGCCGCTTCCCCCCCTCCCATCTTGGAAAGTCCCACTAGTGATTGATTTTAGAGTGTGCTCTTATGTGCTCAAGATCAGATCATTGTAGTTGATAACATTGTTCCTTTTTGATGTTGTAACTGGAATATCACTATCCTAAGTTTATTAACCAGGATGTTATAATCAGCGCTGTACTCTCTAACACCCACTAACTCTAAGGATAATATTGATTTTGCTTTCTGCATTTGTCAGACCTGCTTGCTCTCTAGAAGAGTCTATAATAAATGAAAAATGAGTTTTTGGCTTTATAAAATCACTGAATGTCCACTCAGAATGACAAACAAAGAGCTGTTTTTAGATGCTCACAGTCTGGCTAACACCGAATAGACTCTTCTAAATTTGAAGACATTTCAGTGGCCGTCACTTATTTGACTCCAACATTCTGGTGTGTTGACCGGGAAAGCCATGGCTGCTGCTTCTGGAGGTGAGGGATGTCGAGGAGGGGCACCCCCTAAGAAGAAGACAAAATTCAGGACTCCAGACTCCTGCTCTCCCAGGTGAGAGGCAGTCTGGGGACGCTGAGGTTTGGCTTGGTATTTGGATTGAGTCTTCTGTCTCTGCCTGGAAACTTTGAAGTTGAGTCTGTGAGGGGTGCTTTGATTTGACTAGGGGAGGGGGCTGGATGTGGTTCTAACTCTTCCCATTTGTTCTCACTGGGTCCCTTCTGGAGAAGTTGGGTAACTTGTTAGTGGCTGCTTGCCTTTCCAGATTGCTGCTCAACAAGCTCGGTAACTTGTTAGGTGGTTGATTGTCTTTCCAGATTGCTGCTGACCTAATCTGGTAATTTGGTTAGTCTGTTGTTTGCTTTTTGTGTTACTTGACTGCTGGGTTTTTTATGTTGCACCACTAGTCTGGTAGTCAGTCTGTGTGTGTGTGTTGTGTGTGTGCCCCTATATTATTTTTTTTTGTCTGTAGGCTTTTATTGGTAGGTTCAAATTGTTGACAAAAAGTAAATGAATTTTAATCAAGACAAAACCTTTTTGTTTTACAAATTTAAAATCTTTGTGTGCTATTTAAATTTGGGTGGGGGGGGGCGGCAATCACTGCCCTCTGGTGGGAGTGGGAGGCCCAGCCTTGCTCCTGGAGAGCTGCCGCTGGATTTGAACCGCCAAGCCAGGGGCCACAGTCCCGCACTCAACCACTGCGCCACCAAGGCTCATCCCCCCACCCACCAAATTTTTTTTTTTATATCATTGAGTGGTTTTATCCACAAACTTGGGATTTGGATAGACTAACTAAACGAATTCTAAATCTAACCCACCAGAACACTTTGTGGAAGTCTGAGCCTGGGGAGGTGGATTTCTTTGTGTTTGCACTTTCGTTTTTATTGTAAAATAAATAACTCTTGCACCAGGGGCAAGTCTCCCCTGCCCTATACACTGCACAATTTTAAACAGCTCCTTCAGGAGTCTGACGTGGTTTTCAGTTTTATTTCTTGCACTGTCCTTTTCATTTGCCTCTGCAGGTCTCTTGACTTTCTAAATGTCTGTTTTACCTGCTTTACTGTGCTGCTTAAAATAAATGGCTTGTCAAACTCTGTGCCTTCGTTGCAAGAGATTGAGCACTTTCAAACAGAGGTTTGGAAAACAGAATGAATTTTTGAATGCGTGACTGGTCTTTGCTTCCAAGAAACACTTTGTGACGTCAGCCTATGGGAGGTGTGGGATTTATTTTTTTCTTTAACCTTGTTTATTTTTCTGATAACTGCCTATTTATGTTTCCTCTTCCTCAGAAAGAAGTTAGTGGTGTTCAATTTTTAAAAAGGGATTTGCAGGCGAGTGTTCTCGCCTGTGGGTCAGGAGAGCCCCTGAATGGTTTCGCTTTAAATGGAACGCCCCTCCTCTTTGTCTTCGTCTTATACTCAGAGGGTTTTTCAAAACCATTTCAAACAACCACGCGGTCTCTGTCTCGGTTTGTTTCATATCTTTCGGGTCACACATTTGGCCGTTCTGCACAAGAGCTTAGACTTTCTGGACAAGAGCTTCCCCCCGCTGCAAAGGGCTCTCTCTGCACCTGGTGGCTCAGCATGGTCTCTTCAGCACCCCTGCTTCCACATGCTCTCCAGGAACCCTTTGTTAGACAGAAAATTCTCTGCAGTGACTCCCAGCCCTGCCCGTCTGCTACAGTTTTCCAGGGAAAGGCCCCATGACACCACCTTGTCTGAAGCTGTCTGCTGCAGCCCCTTTTCTTGATACCCCTCCCCACCAGGCAGGGGCCACCCTCCACCCCACTCTCCTCATCAGGGGACAGCAAAGAGAGGTCACAGATGCTGGCTCCCTGCTCCGCAGAACTCTGGTTAAATCCCTGCTTTTTTCTCTTTTGAAACTCATTGCTCCACTTCAAATGACTGCCAGGAAATAATAATGATGCTTCTCACATGAAAAGAAACAGAGCAGTTTTAGCCAAAAAGCCCCCAAAGCTGTGTTGGGCCACAGCAGGGGGGAGGGGAGGAAAGGAAATAGAAATGAATTTTTAAATGTTTTATCATAATTAATAGACATTGCTCAAAGGATTTATAATGCCTGGAGAAACAAGCAATAGGGCGTTGGCCTGACCATAAAAGAAACAGACCAGACCCCTCAGAAGCCTCTTTTAAAAAAACCAAAGACATTTAGGGTTCAGATTCAAAACAGGTGACCCTTTGGAAAGAACCAAGACATATATTATAGAGAAGAAAAACATAAAAATAATAATATATTAACTTTTGGTCAATCAAGATAAAAGTTGTGTTTATATTTCAACAGAGAATAAAATGAATGTATGCATTTGTCTTTGGTGTGTCTACCTTAAGCAGAGGTTCCAGTGAGGACATCTCAGTCAGAGACCCAGTAATTTCTCCTGAGACTTCTGAATTTGCCTTTAGCGATACTTGCAGTGCTTGCTATTTCATCCAAAATAAGTGCTGGCCACGCTTCGTAGGTTTACATCCTTTATCCGCCTCTACTATGAATGGCTACATGGCATTTTCCAGGACCTGTGGCTTTCACCACTGACCCTCAATGGACTCCAGGACGATGGGGAGATGAAAAAAGCCACTTTCTCAACAAGGAATTGTCAGGTCTTGGCACGAGACTCCATTTTTAGGCACAGCGCCTCCAGTTTACCTCTCAAAAGCTCACTCCTACTAAACCCTCCCTGTGCCTAATCGCAAATTTCTGAAACCCTTTGCACTCGGAATCAAGGTGCTTGCCTGTTTCTAAAAGATATGCATTCCCATCCTCCCGTGACTTTTAGATAGATTTAACGACCATCTCCCTTATGAAACTCAGCTGTGTGCGCACTTCCCTTCGTTTGAAGATTAACACCTGCGCCGGTCAAGGGGGTATAAAAACTTTTCCTTTTGTTCCCTTGGCACAGCTTCATCAGCTCGATACCCCGAGTTGCTGAACCTGTCCACAAGCTTCCCGAATAAAGCCTGCCTTAAAACTTCCAATTAGGTCTCCGGTTCTGTTTCACGTCCAAATAAACTTTACATTTTGGTGCCGAAACCTGAAAGAGGTGTGTGGGCCCTCCCCCCCCTCGCTTAAATTTCCAGGACCTTCAGGTGTGGCACTTGTCCTACTGGCCTGGTGAGTTCTTTGTCTCTCCACCTCTCTCTCTCCTCTCTCCCTTCTCTCCCTTCTCTCTCTCTCTTCTCGCTCTCCCCTCTCTCCCCTCTCTCTCTCTCCTCTCGCTCTCTCTCATTGCCTGCTGGGTTTCTGCCGGAGTTTTGCGGGCGTGCCTGGAAAACTCTCTTGTAGACCCAGGGGTCTTTGAGAAGTGGTTATGCTGGAGACGTCTGGCTAATCTCTCTCTCTCCTCCCGTTCTGTCCCATTCAGGATTCATTGGGGAACGCCTTAGTGATTCCTGTCTGGCCTGGATCAGAACTGCCTGGTCCCGCTTACCTGACCAGAAACCCACCTCTCCAGCGTGAGCTCTCTCTCTCTCCTGTTCACGGGACTGCCAGCCCAGGATCTGCCAGTAACGGTTCCTCTCTCTCCCCGCTATTCCTCTCCTATGTGGCCTTTCAGTTTCTGTCTCGGTCTATACTTAGTGGGGTCCCTGCCGTTCACGGGACTGCTAGCCCGGGGTCTAGCAGTAACTGCTCCCTCAGATTGGACCGGCATCCAAGGCCTCATTTTCGCTCTCCTGCAGTGTCTCTAAGTTCCTGTTTCTT